>JAZHYW010027451.1:0-14982 GCA_037355805.1 Ixodes ricinus | reverse complement strand
AATTAGTGTTGTCAATCATAAATATATTTTGTTTATGACGTCTGTAATGGCACCACAATTCTGACTTTTGAAAAGAAAAACAAAAAAACAATTCAGACCGGAGGTGTTAATAGAGGTTTTAGTAGATCGTTCCGATGACTCCGGTAACGATACCCGATACTCTGCCTCCGCCTTTGCGCTTACATATATAGTATCGTTATCGTGGGTATCGGAGGTATCGGAACGATCTACTAAAACTCTCTAATGCCGAAACATCTGCCATTTCCTAGCTTTTCTTTATTCTTTCAACATGGCAGCATGCGCGACTGATGCTGAGGACGTTGAGTGGGTTTGCGCACGACGGGAAGTCGAGAACGGCTCCGACCAGTTGCTCTTTTCGGTGCCGGATAAGCTCTCGGATAACCTCTCACGCAGCAGCGTTGCGACGTAACCCTTCACGTCGCTCACAAGGGCTCCTACACGTCGTTTTCTAATTTACCTTTAAAATTGTTTTAGACAGACTAGCAGTGGTAAAAAAAAGAGGCACTGAAAAGCAACGCGTCGACTGCATGCCAAGAAACATCTCGCGAAATACTCTAAAGGCCCATACGCACATTCGCGTTTGAACGCGTTTGAGTGCGTTGCGGCGTCCTTGCGGCCAGGAGCGGTCGCTTGCGGAGCGACGCGCGCCTACCCGCAACGCTCCGCAGCGCGACGCAAGCGAGTAGAGACTCGCTCAACTTTTCCAAGCGTTGCGGTGCGTCCGACCAATCAGAAGCCGAGAGAGGGGAGGAGGGTGACGTGTTCGCTCGCCCCGGCGCTGGCTCGCCCCACTCGGCCGGCTCGGCGAGACGTATCCGGTTCTTCGCTCGCAGAACTTGCTTTTTCGTTTTGGGGAGAGGTGGGGAGTGTATTTTCCAAGGCTGCGATGGTTCAAGCTTGACAAAACGTCGGGGAAGCCGGCGGGATTGTCCCAAGATCGAACACTTCGACGCTGTCGCTGTGCGCCGCCATGTTGCCTTGGATCTCGCGTACTATTGGTGAGCCGCTAGCGACGATAGCGCGTTCTTATTGGCTCTTGACTGCGGTTGACTGCGTGTCAACGCAACTGTGCGTACAAGTTTGGCGCAAGCGCTCGTCGCAACGCAACGCGTCCGCTTGCCGCTACGGAACGCACCGCGCTCAAACGCGAATGTGCGTATGGGCCTTCATGGTTGGACGGGTGGCACGTCCGCGTGCCCACGAACGTTGAGACGGAAAGAGAGAAGTTCAAAGACATTTCCTGTTTGAAGTCATCCAGAAAGTCAAGGAACGCACCATTTCGCTAACTACATCAAAAGAATCGGGCAGGCGTTTTGAATCAAGCTTGCTGAATTTGTTTTCTTCTTTTTTTGCGAGTACGCAGTTTTTGAGCTTGATATATTTAAAGCGATATTTGGGAATCATTTTCAGTCTTTTGCAATACTAAAAGAAGCTGCCGCTGACGATATGAGCTTTAAAAGATATATTTGATTGTTTAAGTAGTTCTAGCCAACGTGAGCGTAACCTTGGGATCTCGATTCCCAGTTTCAAACAAAACCTTCATTAGGAAAACGTTGGTCTTGTAGAAAGAATTATGTGCTGCACGGGAATTTCTATGGGCGCAAAGATAAGTAAAACAAAAATATCTGCCCCATGTATGGAAACCGCCTGGAGCGCGGAATTCATCATATCTTTTTTCCGTTTCCCGTTCCGTGACGGTTTCGTAATCATCCTCTAGAAAATATTTTTTTCCATTGTTCATAAATAACGAAAGGTAGATAAACAAGAAATCAAACAACAATAATTGCGTTTTTGCAATTCAAACATGCTTCGATGAAAGGAAACGAATAAACAAATAGTCATGAATTCAAAATGAGGGTATTTAAATATTGAACGCCAGTTGCGCGGACTCCAACTTTACTAGTACTGAGAGGAGTGGCTGCAAAGTTATATTTAGATTTGTTTTGTTTTTAGCTTACGCTGAACAACAGGTATTTAAAAACGCCTGTAGTGCCGTAGCATGGTAGAGAGTGAACAAAGCCTGCTTTTTTAATGTGTTCTAGAGGTGTTTTATTTTACGCTTTTTAGTTTGAATATTTTTTTTAAAGTAAAACAAAATGACGTTTGAGTTTATCCAAGCATCCGCTCGTTTAAAAAATTATAAATTAGACATTTTGCCCGTTTCGCTTTTGTTTTTAAAGAGCTATGTTAGATTACATGACGGCCTATGGGCCTATGCATTCAGTCAGCATAAAAAGGCAAAATATGGGAAATATTAGGGTTTACAACATGGTGCATTATTTCTTTCTACGACAACCAGTTTGCTAGTGTACATGGTTGAAAAAAACCCGAGACTGCGGGTAAATGACACAACACTAAAAGTCTCTATGAGACTTTTTAGATAGATGACTTTTTGATAGAGACTTTTTAGTGTTGTGTCGTTTGCCCGCAGTCTCGGGTTTTTTTCAACCATGTGCACTGTACACCAGCTCATTTGCGCCCTTACATTTTGCTAGTGTACATTTGTTTTATCACTGCGTTGGGAGGCCTAATTTGCCACTCTGCTGTAGGGCGCTAGACTCTGGAGAGATAAGTCGCCATGTGCTCATGAACAGTAGAAGCCAAACTCAAAGGTTATTCAACGCTGCAAATAGCACAGAGTGCACACAAAGCTCTGACTATCCGGGTTCTCCTGCAGTTTTGAATGGGGCAAAAAATGTAATTGAGTGGTGAGAGCGAGAACTGTAACTCATGAATGGAGAAAATAGGTGTATAGTTTTTATTTATTCATACTTTTATAGATTCTTCCAGCCGTGAAGCCGAGCCAGGAATGGCAAATATAATAAAAAATATCATCAACGTGACGAAAAAATAACTTAAAACCGCTGGTTGCTCACATAGAGTGTGCAGTCCAAATTGTTTCGCTGCAATTGACAACTCATGTAGGAAGCAACGTCCACTGATTTTTGCATCATACAAAAATAATATTTCAAACAATCTGTGGAGTACCAATAGCGTTGAATGTACAAGCTGTATTTCGTTCCATGTAGTATAGCTTCGGGAATTATAATATATTTGGAAATGTTTATCTATAGTAACCACAAAGTTACTTGAAAAAAGTTTGATTATATTTGTGATCATTCTTGTCACAACACTGTTTAATTTAGGTTTGTTTATACCATCAGAATCGAGCTGCAGCTTGCGCCACCTATAGAGAGTTTTTGTTTTGTTTTGTTTTTTTGTAGCGCGTCACTAGGAGCGTTCATGGCTACCAAGATTGTCGGTATGCGAAACACTGCACACCAGAATCTATTGAGGTCACAAATAATGTGCCACGGTGTTTGCGACCCGGTAACTTATTATCAGCTGAAAACACCATATATTCGATGACATGCGCAAAGAACACCGCTGAAGCATCGATCGTGCTTACCCCAAAACCGTAAACCCAGTTTTCTAAGGCTTAACGTCCACGAAACAAAGGCAATCACAATGAAGAGGTTATAGCCAGCTTTTTGTCGGGAATGCTTGGGTCAGGGATGTAGGTTCTTATTTAACAGCCTCTTTGTGAAGAATTATTTCAGCTGTTTTTTGGAGGGTGAGGTGAAACTTTTGGGTGAGGAGAGTATAAAAATGTAATACTCGAATCAGCACTCGAAGCAGCGCTCATTCTCCGGTGAAGAAGTGAAGAGTGCATGTGCACTGCTTTTGCCGACACTCAAAGTGCACCAGTGCACGATCGCATGTACCTTTGGCTTCATTGCTCACAGGGAGAGGCTTCCGAGCATAGCATTACGGGAATTCGCCTGATGAATATGAACCGGTATTAGGGCGAATTTTTTTGTTATGTATCTTTTGGTGCGTGCATGCCCTCGCTTACATGTACCGCTCCAAAGCCAAGTGCATGAGGTGCTTTTGAATCTCTCCAAATTTACAAAGGAAATTCCCTAAAGGTCCGTTCACACTGTATTCTTTGCTCGAGTTGAGTTATGTTACCGAATTTTACGTCTGCTTACGTTGAGAGTCACCGGACATCCGGGGCCAACCAATTCCGGAAGTAGCTTTGCACGCAACAATCGAAGCACGAATGACCCGATGACTCATAAAGTGACATAAACAAACGTTGCAGCGTGAATAGGCCTTTAAGTCCCATTCACACAGGAGCGTACGCTTACGTGTTAAGTTACTTTAAAGTCTCCGGAACATGCGTGTCTCGACTCTCGAATGTCGCGTGGAAGGCTACTCATTCTGCTATAGTTGCTATGCTTTGTATAGCTCAGATGTCCCGGTGACCCTTGACGTTAGCAGATACAAACTTCCGTAACAAAAAAAAACAAGAAAAACGTAATCAAATGGTTTTTGTGTGAATCAGCCTTTAGAGTGTCGCGATTGGCTCTTAACTGTACACGATTGCGAGCGGTGCAACTGGCCGCCGCCATGTCTCTGCTCGTGCGAGCAAGCCTTTGACAATTGCAAGCTTGCCAAAGCTATGTCCACGCTCCCGTCACAGGTCCTTGCACGCATGGGGCAAAAGTCGGGCCGCAGTGCTAGAAAGTGAGCTCCCAACTTTTCAGCGTCCCTTCCAAGACCGCGCACTCCTGCTGTGCAAGCATTGCTCAAAGCAACATGCTCATGCTTGTAGCTTCGGCTTTGCTTCCTCTAAAGTAAAATGAAGTACAGGGTGCCTTTTCTTAACAAGACTGAATAGTCGGGATGATTTGTCCTACGTATGTTTTACTGGGTTCAGTTTACCTTAACGAAGATTAACGCATGGTTGACATGTTTGCGACGGTTGCGTTCCCAAAGCCAAAACTAAAGAAACTGCCAGGAAACAGAACAACCGTGATTCTTGATTGTTTTTCGAAGCTACCTCTTGCATTGCTCGCCACGTTGTGTACTTCGAACAGTTGTCCTTGTGACTTTGTCGGTCTTGTCGTTTCGGTTGCTTTTGAGATAATTACTTCGAGAACTTCAGTGGGCACGAATATTTCTATTGTCTGTAGAGGCGAATTCCAGTCTTCAGAAACCGTAAAGTTCAATGGTCTCGAATATGGCCCAAATGTTCCATTCTCGAAAAATCAAGGCCGCAAAAATAAAATGTTTTAGAGTACTTGATTCAGCCTCAAATATTGCTAGCATCCCCCCCCCCCTCAAAAACACAAAAAAAGGAGTGTCAGTGTACACGTCATGAGCGCGACCAGGTAGATCAGAGCAGTGCTTTTGCTGAGTGAGGACGTGTTCGACAATCCAGTTTGGCACGCCCAATAGGCTGCAAATCCGCATTTTTGATTTCTCAGATGAAAAACGAACGAGTAATTTATATTTCCTGTCCCCGGCGTTGCACCTCATTTACAATGGCGGTTGAACCGCGTTCGCAATGTAATGCTGTTCAAATGTCGAGCTGCATCAATATACATATATTATTTTTAGAGCGCAGCTCTTGGCCGCCCGTTTGCGGGTTGAGTGGCATTGCCGTCGGCATCGCCGTAACCGCGTGACGCCACGAGGGCCACGAGTGACGTTCCAGGGTCGCGTGTGACGTCACGAGTGATGTCACAAGGGTCAACAGTGACGTCACGAGGGTCACCAGTGACGTCACGTGTTACGTCATGAGTGCCACGAGTGACGTCGCGAGGGTGACGTATGACGTCACGAGGGTCGCGTGCGACGTCACGAGGGACGTCACACGGGCATACCGTCCCCTTTCCTCCTCTTCTCAAGAGCTGCGCTCTAATTCGGCATTACAGAGAATTGTACACGTCTTTCATTTTTTTACTGCAGTGTAATAAAACGCCTGTCCCAGTGCAAACTTACCTTGCGCAAGGTAGACAAATTCTTTCAACAATTTTGGTTTCCTTTGAAACAATAGTTATCTTTATCTTTGTTGTTAATGCTATTTTTTCTCGGAGCCCAAAAGGATGTGTTTCGATGGCTTCGTTTGCGATGCGAACCCGTTGTTTGATGCTCTAGCGAGCATGGTTTCGTATGGTTCCCTTCCCCGATTCGGATGCAACGATGCCGGATACAGTATGGCAGACGAGCTGCCCGACCTCTCGGGTACAGTGAACTAGAGAAATGGAAGTGAGATCAGCCACCGACGCGCGCCTTGCATTTCTGTGAAGCGGCGAACATGGAATGGTCCCGGATTTCCGCAGCGGCGCGGCGGTAGCATGGGCTGGAGGATACGGGCGTTCCGAGGGCCTTCGGGCGAGCAGGTTCGGCTTGGCGCTTCGGCAGCGCGAACTGGCTACCGTTCAGATCTTTCCCCCGTGTTTTCCGTCGCCTGTTCGATTGAAGAGCAATTCGGAATCGACTATGACGACAACGACGACGACGACGACAACGGCAGTAGCGCAGCAAATGCTGCGATGCGTCCGATCGTGCCCCTAATCCACCTTAACACGGCGAAAACGAACGTTACGTGGCGCCAGCATCGCTCACAATGACAGCTCCCAGGCGCCTTTCTTGCAAATGTGTATAGGGGGTATTCGCTGGACGCCACATTTGAGTGCGCTGTTCACTGCGCACGCTCAGAATCAACTCATGTTTATAGGCGGCTAAGACTGGCAATATTGATGCTGTGGAACGCACGTTGCAAAATAAGTCTGGGAGTTTGCTGTCAGCACACGCTTAATCACAAAGCACACAACTATGACCGTCAGTGAATACTACTTATAGACGGTTGCTAAAGAGGCCACTCTCCATTGCCATTTCTCTGCTCGTGCGTACAAGCCCGTGTAATTTCAAGCTGGTCAAATATTTCTGTTCACGCGCAAGCTGTGCAGGCTTGCACTCATGAGACATCAGTCTAGGTGCCATGCTTGTAATTGTATATAGGCCTCTTCAAAAATTACGTCCTCTTACAACAAGCTGGCAACTCTAGAACTGATATAATTAGGGTGCCTCAATGTCCTTTTGTTTAGGGTGATGCCACCCTCTGTAGTACCCGATGCCGACAGCACGCGCTCCGGGGAAAATACAAAGAAATCGAAGAAAACAAAATGTCGCCATAGCACAGTCAGCACCACAAACGCGTGAAAGGACACGTTTTTTCACGCGCTTCTGGATAAAAATAAATAAAAATAAACGTGTGGGACAAAATAGCGAGATGCCATCAGCCTAAGCAAAGCGCGCAAGAAGGCACCCTATATATAATACTAATTTCTAAGAGACTGTATACAATTGATAAACTTGTCATCTTTGTGATATATTACGCGTACGTCACTTTGCAGTATTTTAAGATTGACTGCAAGAGTGCTTAATTTATGAAGCAAAGAGCAAATTGTTGTGTATGTTTATACAGCCGGAAGTTGGTCTGACTCAGTTGGCGTCTGGTGTCTCAGCTGAAGATGAGCGATTTAGCCAGTGTGGTAAAACCGCTAGCCTGGGGACTTTAACGTGCACCACGCAGTAGTGACACACTACCGCACGCCTGTACGATGCTCATCCATATCGAAACGGGCAGTGGTGGAGATTGAACTCAGGATCCCTGGGTTCTGCAGCGCGAGCTTTCGCTCCACGCGCTCCGAGCTGGTGTGCGCCACCGATTTTGTTTGCTTTATTGACGGCCACCGATCCCCCTAACGTATCAAGGAGATCTGTAGAATCATAATCGCCATTACTGGCATTCTCTTGTCCATTTCCGGGCTAGGTTGTAAAGGCGCGCTTTCTTATGGCCTTCGCAATGACGGTGGATTTTTTCTCACGAAGCTCGCTGGGGTCACTGCGACCTCACCGAGGTTTGGCTATTTCTAGCAAGATACCTTAGTCCCGCCATGTCGGTCTTTTTGCTGCGGGGTTGAATTAGACGAATTTAAAGACTATACTCTGTTTCACCTTGTGTTGTACCGCAGGAAAGCTACAAGCGCGAGCTCCTTGCTCTATGGCACACCTCGGAGGCACAAGCTCTCGTGCACCAAGGGCAGCTGCCAACGCTATGAGCTCGCGCTTCTAGTCTTCGCCGTGGTCAAACATAAGGTGAAACGGAATATTGTTAGAGCTACAGGCCTTGAGGTGGCCTGCCTGCAGGGTCTTATGCAAAATATTTCTGACTTGTTTTCTAAAAGAAAAAAAAAAAATCCGTAAATAAGTCCTTACCTAGCGTAAGCCAAGAGTATTTGAAAACAAAAGAGGAAGTTCTCGGAGTAAGCAGACGTGCGCACGCAAAGCTCCGGCTCCCGCCTGCTCAGCCTGACGTAGCCTGACGAAGAATGGACCTTTTGTAGAAATACGCGGTGCGCATGCGCGGAGTATTTGATGCGCCTAGGTTCGAGAGTATCTAGTTCCAAACAATCCGCCATCTTGCATTTCTCGCCTTTGGGCGCCTCGGAAGAAGAAGAAGAAGAAAATAAGAACATCGAGAGTCGAGACTCAAGTTTTGATGTTGCGAACAAGGTGAACACGAGTCATCGTACTGACGACGCCCGTTCTAGATTACGACGTGCACCGCAATCATGCCGGTGAACTGTGTAGCCTTCGGCTGTCGGAACTATTTTCGCCCGGGTTGTGGAACTAGCGTTTTTCGCTTTCCGTGTGGTAAGCTTCATCCCGTTAAGTGAGCAGCCTGGATTTGTGCAGTCAGGAGAGTTGACAAGTTCGACCCCTCGAAGAACCAAAAAGAAAACGAACCGGTAGCACACAAGAAGCCTAACATGCACGTTGTTTTCTCTACAAATACTCTCCAACCCAGTGCGCCTCAGGTTCGCCCATCGCCCCATAGGTGGGAGCACATATTCGCCAAAAGGTCCATTTTATGGCGACCTGCAAGGTCCACACGGCATGCCCACCTGAAACGGACCACAAGCTTGAGGAAGAAAATGGTACTGCCATCACCACCTACACCACCGCCCACCCCTGAACTCAAAAAGAGAAAGGAACACCAGGAGGGACCCAAGACTCCCGGACCACGTCTACTCAATGGAGATGGACAAAGAGAATGGGGACGACGGCGAACTCACTAGGATCGTAACAGGCAGCGACTGCTACTGGCATATACCAGGAGACAAGGTTGACTTCCTTGAGGTCAGTCAAGAAGACGCACAATACCTTATTAAACGTCTCAATAACGCCACGAGCATTAAGGAATGCATGAGCAACCTTTAGACCATCACAATGGCCATGCAACTACTTCAAGACGTCGACCTGGAAACGCTGCACAAAGTGGCCGAACACAAGACTGAAATAGAACACATTCTACAAAAGAAGTCTTCCATGAGACCAACGAGCAGAAATGTCTATACCTGGTCCTCACACAGCGATGCCAATGACTAGTATGTCTACACTAAAAGAAACTGATGACGTGGCAATGACAACACAGAGCTCTAAATCGTCCTCGAAATCCAAGCAGACAAAGACAGCTCACTGCTGGCGTCGAAAAGAAAGAAGCGAAAAGCCAGCAGTGTGCTTTATGAAGACCTGCTTCAAGAAGAACAGGAGACAGAAAGAACCGACACTATACGGCAGACAACGACCTGACTCCAAAGACTATGTCACAAACAGTCCTTATAAGACCCACCTGTAGACGTGACATAAAAGAGTTCTTACCGAAGCATATTAAAGCCGCAGCCCAAACGACGGCCGTGACGTCATGGAACGATATAGCTATCAAATACAATAAGAAAGCCGACATTGTCGCACTGGTCACTAAAAACAAAGAGGCAGTAAAACGACTTACACAAATCCCCGAAATCGGCACTCCAGACGGAGCCCTGAAGGTGCAGGCACTGCAATCACAAGCCCCCAACCAATGTAAAGGGGTCGCATACCTTAGATACGCGAAAGATGACACTAACGAGACTATTTTATCGGAGCTCGAATGCATGGACTCATAACATTCTCAGTGTGCACATCATGGGACCCGTGAGGTCCACAGCCATCCTCACGTTCGAAGGCAACACAAGACCGCAGTACATACGATACTGCGGGCGAGCGGCTCGAGAGCCTCCTCCGATAAGACCCGCGTCCTCTCCCAGCGCATAAGTACACCCGTTGTAAAAAGGTATGCCTTAGAAGACTACATACCCATACAGCAATGGTTCCCAAACGCACAGCCATTTTCAAGAAAAGCAGACAAGCAGCGAAACAGCAAGCGCCAGAACTTCAGGAGTCACAAGCAGGACCCTCGACCCAACGCAGGAACGAGAGCGTCTGTGAATACTGCGAGCAGACCACCTCGGAGACCCACGTCTTCTGGGAATGTCCCCGCACGCAAGAGACAAGACCGAAAGCCCTAGAGGCATTACTACTACAAATGCAACCGAATAGCTTTGAAGAAAGGGTACTGCCCACTGGATCCTCCGAGCATCGCAAGGCAACCCTCGATTCCCTCCTCACATACGGCAAGGACGCCAAACTCACACGATTCATCTAAGAAATATGTGACAAACTCATTCGCTCAAAGAGGATGACTTAAGTCAAGATCGGCGAGCCCAGATCAGCTTTTTATAATTATAGTAAAGACATCTTCTAACCAAGAGTATTTCAATCAGCGCACTACAGTTCTTTCATAGGAGTACATTGGGACACAGTTTCAATCACGGTGCTCGGTTTGACGTAGTGCGCAGTCACGCACACGCACTTATCAGTTGGGGGACTACGCCCCCTCCGAGATCTATATCAGCGCTCATTTCCTTGAATAAAGCATATATTTCACACGAGACGCTGTCGAAGTTACATGGTGTCAGAAGTGGGCGGTTCACGGCCAATGCACGGAACCGACACCGAAAGAGCTACCGGGTAGCACGCTAGCCTGGGCGGAGCAGTTATCGGACCAGAGACATGGCGCTCGGAGACCGACAACGTCGCCAGCTGTTGTTCATGGTGGATTAGGCAGTACTTGGAGGAATGGCATGTCGTGCTCCCACACGATAGAAAAACTCCCATTGCTTTGAATCGAAAGCAAAACCGTAAGAAATGCCGCTCTCTAGCGAGGCCGTGTCTTGTCTTATCTAAGTGTTACCGAGATAGCGAGCCACTAAACGGGCATTGACGAGCGTCCATAAAGGTCATTGTTGCGGTTATTATCTAAAATGGCAATAACCTGGCCTGCTATGGTAATGATGAAGTAAATGAAACGGAATGAGAGGAAACAAAAACTGAACATCAGTTATGGCGGCGCCCATGCACAGCTCCGTGAAAGCGTGTATTGAAATATTGTCACCGCGGAGATCGCACTGTTGGCAACGTCAGCAGTCAGCAGATGCGATCCCCAAAACTTCGTCATAAAGTTGGCGAAGGAGTGACTAAAATAAAACACCCGCTTCTTGCGCTTAAGTTTCTGCGTGTTCTAGAAGATGGGCGCGTTGCGTCCGTAGTGTGAACATAACATCACATAACTCGCCCGTAATACCTAAATAAATCACAATGTGGAAAAACATAAGGGGCCATGCAGTTTAAATTAACCCTTAGCGTATTCCCTCTTTGAAAGGGGTACAACCTGCGTTCGTCTATTGGGTAGCCAGGCGGTGACGAAATATTAATACTGAATCTTGTTTTTTTCACAACGAGTACCATTTTCGCACATCACTATTTCCTTGATACGCTCTAACGTTGCCCATAGTCATTGAGGGACATTCTGGTAAACTGAGGCCTGAGTCCCTCGGTGCTTGACTTTTGCGGCTCAATCTTGTGAATCTTGTTCCCGGATAGTCCAATACGAATGGTGGTCGGCTGATCGGTTGGCTTCGGAGCCATCTTCGGCTCGGGGTTGTGTATGGAGTCCGGGGGCCTGGATGCTTTTATCCTCTCCTGTGTTACTGAACCCCGACCGCTACGAGCCATTCCGAGCTTCTTGCGAACCAGCTCTTGCTGATAATCCCACTCCGCCAAAGCAGCCTGGTACCGCTTGAACTCTTTCTCGTAGTTGGCCCAGGCGTTGCGGGCCACTTGTTCCGTGTAAATTTGGTTCGCAGATTTTTGCTTTCTAGGGACCCTATGCTCAGATCGGCAATCCCGTGCCGAACATGGTTGGTACTCTGCATGAGTGTTTTGCATCTGGGGTTGTCGGGGTTCCTCTTCAGACCGTTGACAGCAATCATCTCGGTGTTCGTAGCCTACTCTGTGCTTGTAGTCGTCCCGAGGTCTGTAGCCACCCTTGTGGTCGTCGTACCTGGTTGAATAACCTGGTCTTGAGTCGTAAACGGGTATGTATATATGGTCCTGCTGACGTTTGTAGTCATGCCTGGGCTCGTAATCGTGTCCGCAGCCATACACGACCCGTGGGCCGTATTCTGTTGGTGAGTCGGAGTCCTGAGACAGCGGAAGATCGCTGTCGCACAGAGATCTACGTCGCGAGCAACATATAGGTTCGAACATTCCTCCCTGAAGGCCTTTTGTCAAAGGCGCCTTGGACAAGTGACCACTTCGTTCCTGGAGGACGTGCTGATTGATCGGCAAAAGTGGAGGCGATTGTGGAGCCGGCACCGGCTGGTATATTTGCCAACGACGCGGCGAAGATGGGCCACTTGTAGCCGGAAGGGACTGGCGCTCCAAGGACATTTTAGTTGTAAATGATCACTGGCCGGGGCCGGACGCTTATACAAGGAATACCCGCGAATAATGTCTCTTTGAGTCCTTGTGACCGCCGGCTGCCCGGACGCCCGGTTACCAGTATCGCGTGTGTGTCGCACGTCCACAGGCGCAAGTATCACTTCCCTGCCGATGAGGAGGCCTTTGTGACGATCCACCGCCGTTTCTATGGACCAAGTTCACTTTCTTCACGACGTACTGGGCTGCTGACTCGCGCTCAGGGTCCTCGTCGTGGTTCCCACCACAGCAGCACTCGCGGATGATATGCACTATCTGAGGCTCCTTCTTGGGGCGTTCCGGCTCGGGCAGGACAATGGTGGCGCCCTGGGGTCCGATGATGACCTCAAAGTTCACCGGCCTGGGTATCTTATTATCGACAGCCGTCTGCTCGGGACCGGGAAACCGGATTACGAACTCCGACAATTGTTTCCCAGGAAAGACGATTCTCTGTGCCAACTTCTCCGCTTCGAGGTCAACCTTCTTGGTAAGGTCGGTCTTGCTCATGACGACTGGTTTTCCTCTGCGACTGAGGTCTTCAGTCGGGAATAAGGTACTGGTCGAGTCCCCGTTCGCATCGCACTCAAAGAGAGTAGGTAGCTGATGGTGTTCCTACCTCATGGGGGACGTCCGTCGAAGGGTGGTGAAGGTGAGCAGATGGAACTCGGGTGGCCGAATGTTCATTCCATACCGGCCAGCCGCTCTTCACGCTCACCTCTTCTTCTTCGTGCTTGCATCACTCTCGGTGAAGAGCCATACCTCACAAACCTCTGCAGAAAAGACGAAGGCAGAGGCGCGTGAGCCAGGCTGAGCAGCATGCTTCTTTGTACGAGAACTCGTGCATAGGAGGCGCTTTCCAAAGTCACGCGCTCGTGTCATTCCCCTGTCTGCACGTACCTTGCAAAACGTCCTTGATGAGCCATCGGCTTACCACTTGTGGCGACCGCTTGAGAGCGCTATGTTAACATCTTCATCATTATCTGGCGGAATTACCGTCGTCTGCTTTCGCGCGGTTTGCTTGGTTTGTGCTCGGATTCGTTATGGTCTACGTTGGCTTCGGCCCCACACTTCGTTGAAATGGTCTACTGTTGTCTGTCCAGATGCAAATCGGACGTAAAAAAACACTGCAAGGTTATCCCTTCACTAACTCCCTCTATAAGGTAGGAAAGGGGATATGCTAACCTAGGGTACATGGTAGGACCACAGTGGGTAGGAGGACAACTGAGCGCGCAGCTGGAGCTTCCAAATATGGCGCGAGAACCCCCGTGCATGGACGTTCGCCGCCCGTGCCTCTGCTGCAGACCACGGTGGAAGAAACATTTAGGTAATGACTCTCTGTCCGACGCAGCGCGGAACTAAATACTCCTGGTTCGAGCCTAGCTCCGAACACGACCTGGTCGCTCGCTCCCCGCGGGATGAGCGGCAAGAGTCATCTCCTAAATGTGTTTCTTCCACCGTGCTGCAGACAGAAATTGGGTGATGCAATAGACCGATCTCACCAAGCGTTCAGTGCATGCGTCACGCCTCCATAACTTCAGTTCGCAGGAGGCAGGCTGCAGTGCACGATGTGGCTCGTGCCGTCTCGTGCTCTACACGCGGAGAGCTCCAGCGGTGTTGTCACACGTGCAGAAATACTACAGTTCCCTCGATGCATTATGGCAGCGGTGGCGTAGTCAGAGTGGATGATTAGATCGGTCTATTGTTATTTGCAGTTCAGTTGCCATATAACCTTTTTACCTCCCTCGTGTTGTTCCTGCTATGCTAGCCATCTGTGGCAGCGTCCTCTGAACACCTGCTACGCTACTATGGTGGCTATAGGGGTAGGTGTACCGATCGCTCTCCTTCTTGCGTAGTTCCACGTGCCGCTGCTTCATGTCGAAAAAGTGGCGCTGTAGCCAGGATAACGGTAAAGCCCCTTCATCTTTCAAAGGTAGAGCAAGGTTCGTCGATGCACGAGGCACGTGCAACGTGCAGCCCTTGTGAAGATCATGCAGCGGCACAGAGCAGCACTGAGCTAGATGTCAGACGCCATGTTCTTCCCAAAAGTGGTGCGCGGCACGTGTCTCGAACATTTGCACAACGATGAATGGCGCCACTTTTCCCAGGATACAGGGGCTTTAGGTACCGGTAACACCGGCGTAATGAAACATCTCCACGTGGTGAATGATGTTGGTTGGGGCGAAGCTCTGGTGGTGCTTGTCTACGTAGACGCTGAGCCGCAGCATGCCGAGCCTTTCGTTCGTTTTCATCCATGTCAGAAAGAGAATGTGTGGTATGGAACGTGGTTATATACGCATTTGAGCATTTGACCGCAGCGCCCTCTCGTCTATAAACGTTGAACCAATGCATGCAAAGTTTAACGTGATATATATACGCATTTGACCGCAGCGCCCTCTCCTGTATAGACGTTGAGCGGCTACATGCGCGCTTCATGTTACGCAGCCAAACCCAGCAATACGTATC
>JAZHYW010027450.1:0-11448 GCA_037355805.1 Ixodes ricinus | reverse complement strand
ACATGTAGGAACGCCTCTACTCGATTGGTCGTGTGATGAGGAATAAAGTAAGGAAAGGCGGAAAACGCCCGGACGATCAGCCCTTTCTCGTCACATGATCCTCATACTCAAATTATCGCAAACGCGGCCACAGTAACGTGAGCCCTTCGATACGCCAGCGAATTTGTAATCTAGGCACACCAGAAAACGCGCGCACGACCTGAACAGACGCTGTGACGTCACACGGCGCAGCGTGATTGCCGCCAGCGGCCATTCATTGAAGTGCGTCGAAAACAGCGAGAGCAGTAAAAAAAAAGAGGAAAAATAAGACCTGGAGATGCGGCGCAATGGGGCAAAAACAGCCCTCCAACCGGTTCTGATAATCTGACGCTGAACGTCGTCGTACCGCCACAACGCTTGATGAACGGAAAGAGAGACGAAATGAAAGTGTTAGTGGAGAACTACAAATAGATAGATATAAAAATATATACATATATATATATATCTCCAAGTGACGGGGCCATAAAGAAGAAAAGCAATGGCAGACGTACAGGCAATGGATGCTGCGAGTAGAGGGTGCCAGCTAACCGCGCCAAAGAGAGTCAGCGGCACTTTCCAGCCACGGCAATTGGTCCAGGCAAATAAGGCTTGAAGCGCGCGATTGCCGAGTCTTCGTAGCGGCGGCAAGCCTGACTTTTTCCTCTTCGCTACGCTTTCTCTCCCGCATGCTCCGAGATGTCTCAAACGACCATACTCTCCCACTGCCTTCTTTCTCCCAGTCATCAAAAGTGCCACTGGTTTCGCTCATTCATCGTTGTTTTGGAGGCACTGTGCAGAGTCAGCGGATTTGTCATTATACCCGCGTCACGAGGCGATAGTTTACGCATGGCATCCCCAACTCAGACAGTGTCCATATTGGCGGCACTATACGTCACTTCAGCCATATTGTTGCTCAGGATCAAGGTTGTCAGTTGGTCGCCGAGCCTGTAGACGCGGCTTACGAAAAACACAGAGAGCGGGGTTTTCCGTCAGCTTTGTCTACGCACATCAGTACCGCTAGTCACCAAACACTACGGCAGGAAAAAGCAGTGATTTCAGTGCAGCAAATATGGCTGACACCGTCTGTCGTACAGGGTTTAGAACGAACATGGCGGCGTCCACAGTCGGCCTGCCGTACAACAAATGTCACGGTGACGCGAACTGACAAATGAGCGTCGTGGGGGTGCCAGACAACAAGGGGAATGATAATCTGCGAGGTGTTGCGATTAGTGACTCAGGGGGGGCGATGTTTATACCGTGCCAGGCTTCACAGTGACGCTTTGCAACTTCCCGTGCAATCAAAGGATATGTCGTAATGGTGCCTGCAAGACACCAAGATACCAATAAATAACAATATTGTGCCCAAGACTCTGGTCAAGGCAGGAATTGCTATCTAGTCCTGGTAATCGCTCCTCCGGAGACTGCACCTTCAAATAAACATTCGTATTTTGTGTTCTGGCTGAGATCTATAAAGGTTCTAGTGACAGCTGCAAGGTTTGGGGTAACCTTCGGCGAGTAATGTCGCATGCGATTAATGCAAATGTTATGTCACTGATATATGCCGCGGTGACAGACTGGATCTCAGCGTACTTGCAGGGAGAGGAGGGGGACTGACACTAATGATACATAATTAGGTACAAAACGAAATCTAAGAGAGGTAAACTATCAAATACAAAACGTAGCCAGAACTGAACGGAAATGGTGGCCACACAACGGGTGAACTTGACGCTAACGATCAGGCAGGTCAGTCAGTGAGCTTATTTAGGCTTAAACAAAACGGAAAACGCCTTAGCGATAAATGGCACTGCAACGGGCTCGAATCTAATCAAACTAATAATCGGCGTCGATACGGCGGCAGAAGGCTGGTAGAGGCGGGGAAATGATTTGCTAGCCCTCTGAAAGGGGGAGAAAGGCTCCTTCGACTTTTGTTCTTTTTTTTTCTTTTTTTTTAGTAGCGAAGGAATTGTAAATTTGTGTTCGGTAAGTCTGGAACATAGAATTCAAAGAAAAGAGCAGTATATATTGCTCCATTTTGTTCGTTCAGTCATTTTGTAATCTTCGGGTTCGACGTTGAAGCAACATGCCAAATCCGAACTTCATCTATTATGTTTCCTCGCGAACAGGAAGAGGGTACAAATCCCACTACTACCTCACATACCGTGGAACGTGCATAGGCGTGCGCAGGATGTTTCATTAGGGGGCGGGGCGGCCCCGGGGTTCGCCCCTCCCCCACCGTCGGTGTTTTATGCCGCCGAAAAAAGAAACCATACCGCCGGCGCAGTCGCGCCTCGAGTCGGGCCTTTTGCACTGCGCTCCCTGCGATGAGGGGAGGGGCGGCCGCCCCCCCCCCCCCGCCCCCCCCCCCCCCCGTGCGCCTATGAAACGTGTATAAAAGCACAGTCAGTATACACTTTGGGGCCCGTCGGAAAATGTTCCATAAATAGCCGGACTTATTTTTTTTTTTTTTTTTTTTTACTAATGGTTTTTGAGATGAAGACGAGTACAGGTGGTACATCCTATCGACCGCCCGTTTCGAGGGATACAGCTCAGAACCGCAGCTAATCCGTCCAGTATAAAACGCCAAATCCTAGGGGAGAAGGAAGGACAAAGCTAAACGCCCATCGCTCCACCATCTAACCTCGAAACGCCGGACTCCGCACCTGAGGAGCAAATACTACAAACCGGGAGCCGCCAGGCAACAGAAGAGGAATCTCCCCCTCATTAAAACAAGAAGCCCCCCCCCCCCCCCACCAGCAGAGTGCGACCTTGCACACTCGTCCAACGCATAACTGAGGGGTACACACAGGTAGGTATAGCAGCGCGGGACAACAGCGGTAACAACAGACCAAGCAGAATGGAGCCTGCGGTGATAATCACCGAGGAGCAAAAACACAACGTTCCAGAAACCCAGCGAGCGAGAGAGATAGTGATAGAGCGAGGGAGCAGAGCAACTACAAACACCCGGAAAGATGGTTACGGCCAGATTAGAGCGGAGCGAAAAAACCAGGCTCAATGCCACTGGGACGGGAAGTGGTGCCGTTCCGCGGCACGCAGAACAACAGACGCGCTCAGCGCTGACACTTCGCCCTGGCTACAAGTCCGCGTGTCAGTGACGAGCGTAACGTACGCAAGGATGAGCAAGCAAACCGCAATAAATCATAAAGTGTAAAAAAGAAGAGGCAGCAAGAGAGAATTGTTCAAGGGGATGAGGAAACGACCGATCGACCTCGGGGTAACGCGCTCTCTTTCGGAAGTAGCGCGTCTACGACGTAACTAGGTTTGTTGTTGCCCTGAGCGTACCCATGCAGCGAGGGAACTATACTAAAGATAGCTAGAGAGCGAAAGCCGACCGGCATGACGTCGGCAAAGCAGCGCTACGGTACGAGGTTATTGTAGAAATATAGGGCGTCGAAAGTGTGCACGTTTCCACCTTTATCCCATTCTCCGTTACCGAGCTAGAAGATTAAAAAAGTGAAGAATACTTCGAGTGCAGTGACGAGCACACCTCCACTGCTTTCTTTCGCGTTCCTTCCTGTTCGGTCCGCTAAGCAGAGCGAACGCTGGAGAAAGTGTGCGACCCCGTCTCCAGGGTTCTGCTCTGCCAAATGGAGAAGAGGTGGGAGGTTTTCCCCTAAGCTGAGACTGTGGTAAGAGCTTCGTGCCCGCCGGACCAGTCAGCCGCCTCCTTCATCACGTGACAAGGCTTTCTGCGCGTATGAGCGAGAGAGCCGCGATCACGGGGCGAAAGAGAGGCGTGTGACTGGTCCAACGAGGACGTAGCTCTTACCGCAGTCCCAGCTGAGGGAACGTGAACGGAGTAGCAAGGGGCTCTTTCACGCTAGGTGTTGCGGTGGTTCCACGGATTTCCGAGGTGTGGGATGGAAGCGTGGTGAAAGACCGGCATTCGTTTTTGCCTTTTAATCCCTTCTGTAAACAGCTATGAACAGCGGTCGTCGAGACACCGCCAATCGTCCGTCGCCAATCACTCGCCTCTCGCTTCGCGCGATATTAGACCGTCGTCTCCATCGACAAGCACCGCACGCCGGCGTCGTCGACGGCGAGGCAGGCAGCGGCGGCGCGCGCAGCTTATCCGCGCTTTCTTCGGCGTTTCCAGGTCAATGCCGCCGCGGCCCGACCTTGGCTGCGCGTCGCGGCTGCGAACGCGGAAACGCCGCTCGCCGAGGCTGATGGCCTTCGGCCCAGGCGTCGCCCAAGCCGCCCCTCCCGGCACCCGGCGCCCAATTTAGAACCGCCCCCCATTAGTGTCGTACGGCCGACAACGATTCGCCGAAAAGAGACCCGAGTGATTTTAAGGTGCGCGTGCCCGGCTCCAGGCAAAACGGTCCCTGACATGACAGTCCCTGCCGAAACGGTCTCTGACGGATTCGGATCCGGACAAAATGGTCCCTGACGCAATGGTCCCCGACGAAACGGTCTCCTGACGAAATGGTCCCTGACGAAATGGACCCTGACAAAATGGTCCCCCACAAAGAAAAAGTCTCTGACGAAATGGAAATGGTCCCACAATGGTCCCCGACAAAACGGTCTCAAGTCCGAACGACTAAACCGATCCAATTATAAGGGCTCACTCTGTGCGGGAACATTTTCAAACGCCGTAAACACAATAAACCCACCCCCCCCCCTCAAAAAAAAAATCCTTAAAAAATATTTGCTTTTGTTTAGTTCAGCGTTTGTACTGTCTACTCCCTTCTCTGTCCTTGTTTACTGCGCGCTGTATTACAATTAGTGGTCCATTTACTCGCGAGTCTCATTTTGAGTTAGGAATGATCCCGAGACATGCATCTATTTGGAAGCCAACAACATAAAAACAAGATTTTTTTGTTTTTGTTTTTTTTTCGGGGAAAGCTTATTTTTTTTACGTACATTCAGGCACTAAACACCGAATCAAACAACGTACTAAGAAAAAGGGGAAAAAAATTAAGAGTCCTTTTAGAAATTGGCATTGCGTATTTCCACACACTGACTTTTCAAAAACAAAGGTGGACATTTTCTCCGTGTGGTTTTCTACTGTAGTCGCCAAAGTAATAATAAAAACATGAGAAGGTCTCTCAGTCCTGACCACTCAATTTCGTGCACCGTGTGTCACTGGGCCGAACCGCAGGGTCACGTGGGACACTCGGCGCTGCACTGGCCGGGATGAGTCGTAGCATCTGCCGCAGTACGATTCAGAGTAAATGAGGCACAGCCTCCACTTCCCACTGCCGTCAGAACGACGGATATGTGACGAACTTTTCTTGGATCCCCGAAATTCGACTGGTTCGGCAACCTTGGAACTTTGGGCACAATTCGAAGTTGGGCACAGTTCTCCGAAGTCCAACTTTATAAACAGTGTTGTCAACATTCGTACTCAAAAATTTTAGAATTTGAGATAAAAAAAATACTTTATACATTAGTATGTTCTACATTTTAGAGAATAATTACGGATGTTTTAAATAACATCGACGCAAACACATAAATATTATTTTTAACCGTCTAGTTAGTTACATGTGCAGCCCTTTTCCCTCAGACGGCGTCAGCTGGTTTCTACAGGTATGCACGCGAGCACAGTATTCGAACTCAAGTCGAAATTTCGAAAAAGTCGAAACTACAACCGCCAACTTTGGCATGTTCGCGACCATCATCCCTAGTCAGAACTCCGGCGAGGAACGCACCGCGTCCCGCGTTGGAGAGGAGTCCGCGACGCGGACGCGTGTCCGCGATGAGGAAAACAAACTCGCGAGTGTAGGACAAGAAGAGCGGCGATGTTCCATACATAAATCGACGCGCGCGCCGCCAGCAAGCGGGGGCGGGACCAGCGCTACGCAGCTATCCAGGAGCTCCCGAGAGGGCGCGAGACGCCAACGGAAGTTCCGCGGAGAACCCGGCCCGCTCCACGTGTACCCCCTGGCCCCGATGGAACCGTACGTCCAACTGCTCCGGAGCGAGCACTGGCAGGAAAGCAGAGACGTGCCAACACCGCGGCATGTCATTGGCACCGACGCGGATTTTCGATTCAAACCGCGCTTGTTCGCACGTCCCTCGGGGGAAGCGTCCCTAGCATCCCTAGAAGGAACATACCAGTGCAAACCGCGTTTCGGAATTAAAAACAGCGCGAAAAGACGAGGACCAGACAAAGAAGCGACACGGACGCAGCGATGCGTCCGTGTCACTTCTTTGTCTGGTCCTCCGTCTTTCGCGCTGTTTTTAATTCCGAAGTACGTACCAACTGCCCAAGCCTCAACTTTAACAAACCGCGTTGTTCGCACATACCCCGGGGGAAGCGTCCCTAGCATCCCCTGAGGGAAATACCAGTGCAAACCGCGTTGTTCGCACATCCCCCGGGGGAAGCGTCCCTAGCATCCCTAGAGGGAAATACCAGTGCAAACCGCGTTGTTCGCACATCCCCCGCGTGGAAGCGTCCCTAGCATCCCTAGAGGGAATACTACCAGTGCGTTGTTCGCACATCGCTCGGGGAAGCGTCCCTAGCATCTTTAGAGGGAAATACTGGTGCGTCTACTTTCCCGCAATGGCGCAACGAAACGCCGAGCTCTGACTGGAATGATTAGTGGGTTGACGCAAAACTAGCTGCCTTCGTCTTCTTCGAACGCGAATGCCGGATGTCGGCGTTCGGCCATCGAACGCTTCGAATAGTGAACAGAGACAAAGGGACTTTTAGGAATAGCGTCCGGAAAGAACAGCGTCGTCGCCACTGCGCATGCGCCGAACGCTAACTGCGGTTTGCGGGCGCTATTTCTCGGATATTGCGTGCGTACGCAAAGAGTTCTTGCGCTCCTCCAGGAGGATTCGGGATGAGAATTTTGCTAAAAAAACAAAAAAAAAACACAGTAAAAAAAAAAAAGGGCGGCTTTCAGGATTGCGGTTGCGGCCGCTTTGGCGGCGTCATGAGTGCGACGGCGGTGGCATCCTCGCGACCGCGATTCCAACGCAGGACGACAGTGCACTCACTTTGGAAGAACCAGTAAGGCGGGCAACGATCACCGGCAACTTTTGATGCTTGCGACGCGTGAACATTTCTCTGCGTTGAAGGTATTCGCGACTCCAACTAACTATAGGTGGCGCCACTCATTTTCCAAGATGGCGGGTTTAGTGAGGGTCAGAGATGCCTGCCGCTGCTGAGCCTGTCTAGTGTGCTGGCTTC
Organism: Ixodes ricinus; assembly: GCA_037355805.1. Lineage (NCBI taxonomy): Eukaryota > Metazoa > Arthropoda > Arachnida > Ixodida > Ixodidae > Ixodes > Ixodes ricinus. The sequence continues at coordinate 4,271 of JAZHYW010027450.1, read as the reverse complement.
ACTGAGCGACATAAATTATTTCTGGTAATACGAGGAAGCTAGGGTGTTATGAGCGCAGGTCACCTCTTTAACCTGAAAACAAGAACGGTGTTTAGCGTATTATTTACGGAAGGATGCGCGTTTTAATTCTGGAGCGAAACCGAAACTTACCTCTATTTTGGATTTAATTTCTCGATATAGGTCTTAATTTCGGATTCTTTCATGACTCAAGATGTGTCTCACTTCGTAATTATTTACTTAGAAAAGTTGTTCGCAGAAACTTTATTTTGTGACATACATGTTCGATCCAGGCTGATATTTGTAGTTGTTGAAAAAATCAGTGCTGATATTTGTGCGTTCTCGCTGCCTTTTTCTCGCTCAGATAATTGTCATGGGAAATAATGAACTGCGGGCCTTTTAATTGTTTTTTGGGTATTTAGATGAATAATTGGTTTAACATTATTCCCAGCACAAGAATAAGAAAATAATTCCAATTTTTACAATATGTCCAGGAAACCCATAAATTAATAAACGCTGCTCTCACTGCAGTAACCCAAAGACGGAATCCGAGTCATACAGCTGAAGTGTGTGTGTGTGTGTGTTTTATAGCACTGCGTGACGCGTAGGACTTCATATTACATCCAGTGTTTGACTGTTTGTCTATCTTGATAACGATGTCAGAGTTTTTCATATTCTAAAAAGAAAACAGAATTATACCTTTCTGGAAAGACTATTATGGTTAAATAGCCTATTCTCGTGATATTGGCGTTAATTGGAGGCATACATTGCCGCGATTTGTATTAATAATAATAATATTAAAATTCACATATTTGAATAAATAATTTTTCAAGCTCTAATATATTTTGTTGCTTATGATCTAATTTTAAACGCGCGAAGAAAGATGACAATGAAAAGTGTGCTAATTATCATCACTGGTGCCAATTGCAGCATTTTTAATTACCAATAAAATAAAAATATTCTAAAATCAATGAAAACATTCTAGCTAATGTGAGAAATCCATGTAAAATTTCATTAATTGTGGGTAAAGTATATTGTGCTATCAAAGTCGCGACTTTTGACAATCGGCGAAACGTCCAAAGTCGCCGCCAATAAACTTCCAAACCAAATGCCCCCTCCCCTCAAAAAAAAAATATAAATATATATATATATATATTTTTTTAATTACTAGTTTTTTCATAACATTTATTTACTTTTGTATTTGCTCGCCGTCGTTTTGCCAATCTCAGCCTTTCCAGTTCGAAGGAACGCCTACCTGCTTGCACGTCTGCTCACTGCAGCACGTTTCATTGGCGTTGGAAGCCGGTGAAACAGTAGTGAGTTTTAATATTGCGTATACGAGCGAACTCAAGCCCCATGTGTTTGCGTTAGCTTTGCGTGTTCCACACTGCGCGTGCGCGGAGCCCAAAATTGCGGTCTTGAATGGCGCATGGCGATGAGGCGCACGCACAACGTGGGGCACGCAACTCTAACGCAAACGCACACCGCTTGCGTTTGCTTCTTTGCGCGATACTAAAACTCTCCAGTAAGGTACAATCCCATACCGGCTGCAGCACTACGTTGGGACAGTGAAGAGTGTTGTTTGCATTCGGAAATGACACTTCGCGAGCCATGATCGCGAGCAGTTCCGCCGTGCCCGCTGAGCAGGAGAATCGGGCGACCCTCACTAGAGCGCTTCCCATTTCCGCCGCGGGAGGGCGAGCGTCGAGCTGGAGACGCGAATACCGTATACGATGGTCCGTACACGAGACCTCTCTTGCCGAGGCGACGCAAGCGGACACGACCGGTCGACTGCTCCCGTCGCATTCTCATATTTAAACAAATCTAAAATGTTACTTTAAACTAAAAAAGAAACAAAATGCATTTTTGAAAGTTTTTTTTTTTTAAGCTGTGTATGAAATAAAAAAAAAAAGAATAGTATCTTGGTGGTGTTGCAAGCGCGAGAGATATTGGGCTTTTGTGCCGCGGCAGGAGAAACGCTATCGTCAAACTCTCTTGGGTAGCAGCGTACGCTAACGCAAGCGCTCAAATTGCGTACGTTATTCTAAAGCTCCTAAAGGCTTTGCGTCCACTGCGAATCATTCCAACCAGAGCCTCGACGTTCCTGATGTCTCCTCCTCTCCCTCATTTGCTCGTCGTACTCAGTCACCGATAGACTGAGAACGGCAGGGCGCATCTTTCGGGTGCCCGGACTCCAGCAAGCGCTGGTTGCCTTCGACCGTGCTTTGGCTGCACATGCAGGCTCCCAAGATACGTTATGGGAGGCAGCAGGCACGCGCTGGAGGCGGGAACTGAGACTCCTCGCCGTTCTAATTCTGTGAGTGAATATAACAGTCACCAAATACGGTACAGACCAGAAATTGGTGACGCTCGACTTCAACGAGTCTTCGCTTGTCTCGGGTGTTATGGCGCAGCAGAATGTACCGGATATTGGTGCGGAAAAACAAAACGGAAAGTTTGATGAGGAATTGTATTTATTATAGGGATGGGCAAATATTCGGTTATTACGAATAGCCGATCGATTTCTGTTTAATGGGCCTTTTCCGGGGTTTCCACGGCGCATGCGCAGCAGCAGCAGACAGGAGTCCGCCATTTTTGGTGGCGTGGTGCGTCCGGCTCGGGACTGCTGGAGGCAGCGGTGGTCGCGCGTTTCCAAGTTCTCCGACATGCCTCAACGCTGTTTCGTTGTTGGCTGCAGCAACGACAGCAAGCGTTGTCGCGGTTTAAGCTTCTTTGGGTTTCCTTCTACTAGCCTGCACCCGACGAAGCGGCAGCTCTGGATTCGGGCGATCCAGCGAAACAATGCGGACGGCTCGTAAAGGCTGCTTTCAAAGCACTCCCGCGTTTGCAGTTGCCACTTCAAGGATGGTTCATGTTTTTGTTCCTTTATTTTTTTATTTTTGGGGTGTAAATACAAGTCAGCAGATTAGTTAGGTAGGCTGTCGTGTCGCTTATGTGCCACGCAGAGCGAGCGTCTCGGAGTTGGCGTTTCTGGGATGGTGCGTTTCACTGGCACACGTTTTTGCTCACTAATAGTAATAATGTGACGGTCTCGCGTTGCTACGCAAACTGCCGGTCTCCATTTTTGGTTGTTGTAAACATTGGAATCGCCAACAGTTTCCAAATATTTATAAAGCATTGAGGTAAAGTGGCTATGCTGCACAGTTTGTTGCTACGTGCACACGCAGAACGTGAAATGGGAGCTGCTCTCTCACTACCACGACCGCATCTGCTGGTCTTGTGGTTAAATAAGAAAGAGGAAACAATCGTCTTGATGTGTTGTCCTCAAGTATGTATCGAGTAAAAAAAAATTTTGCAACATTCTCTACAGGCGCGACACTAAAAAAAAAAAAAAAGTACAGGTGTGGCCGATTTTGTATTTGTTCTCCAGGACCTACAGTCCCACACAGCTGTAGCCTGAAGTGGGCTGACATCAATGACGAGGCTCGCTCAGAAATCGGCGGCTGCACGTATACATCTTAGATATTTATTAAAGATGTACTTTAGTGGTAAATTTGACCTTGTGAAATTTCGAATTGTTGCTTCCTTCCAGTAAAAAACGAGAAAAACTAACTCGCCAGGGGCAGCGGCGGACGCTGAACGAGTCCGCCGTTGACCCAGCCAAGTTTGTTGGTCTCCTTTTTTATAGGAATGGAGCTACGCATTGAAATTTCACCACAAAAGTACACCTTTGTTGAAAATTACATTTGTACGTGCAGGCACCGAGTTTTTTGGACGATTTTAAAGTAAGCCTTTACAATTATGAGAATACATCTTGTCATTTAAAATTTTCGAGCAGATTATACAAATAACTTGCAATTAAAAAAAGAAACTTTTTTTAACCGTAACTTGGTTTCGAATATTTTTTTTTAAATTTACTGCCGGTACTGCATATAACATAAATCCTAGTTTAATGTAACCGTTTGTACTATCTCATTGGTAGAAGAGAGCTTCAACTGTGCCGTCAGTCACAACGGGCGCCACGGCGAAGTCAGTCGTCCCGTTCGGACGACGGACTTTGCCGTCGTCCGAACATTCGGAAAAAAAATGTACAAACGGACAAAGTTATCCGTAGTTAACGCATTAATTGAAAACAAATCTGCTCGTCGATCGCGTTGGATAGAGGAAAAACAAACGCTGAGCGCATTTACCGACCGCGTTCAGACAGCCAACACAGCTTGGAGCGGGCAGAACCGGAAGCAAGGCACGCCATCAAAAACGTTTCTCCTGCTTGCCGATAGATGGCGCCCAACATTTGCGGAAAAGGCCCATTC
>JAZHYW010027449.1:0-21751 GCA_037355805.1 Ixodes ricinus | reverse complement strand
TGTGCGGACTATCACAAGACACTGCCGTTTTGTTTTCAGCGGGAATTCGTCACCTGGGGAACTATACACGAACTCATCTCTGTTACGTCACGGCGCGGTGGTGGCGCGTCGGTCGCACTTCCGGTCTGGGGCTGTGGGCGGAAGGCCCCATGTGAGGCGTGTATTCCTGCGTTGTTTTGAAAGGAACCTGACGAAAACATGCCTTTTCGTCAAACCACCGCGACTGGGGCTGTACTAAAAGAGTCGAGAAAGGTTTGAAGATCAGTTTTCATGTTCTCGGTTCGTAAGAGACCGTGGATATGTGCTGTAAAAACGGTAAACCAGACGCCGCCGGACCACAATTGCTTGGGCGGGAAGCACTTTTGGTTGAATTCACGGATACTTGTGGTCATCAGATTTATTTGTTTTGTTCCAACATGAACGCCGGAAAACCGTCAAGTTATACGGCCCACCTGCGGACTGCGTTCAGTGCGTCTTGAAGTTCGAACGGCCGTCTGATCGTTCGAACTGTCGTCTGCTCTTTCAAACGCTTCTGCTTGTCGTCTGCTCTTTTAGACGACACCGGCCCGTAGACGAAATGTTGGCCCGGTACTTGCGATAAGAAGTAAGTGCAGGCCTCAAAAGACTTAAGTTTGAAGGTTGGTAAGCAGGCTCCACGTAAACAGTAGGTACAAGGAGATGTTGATTATTGTTACCAGCGGCCATCACCGACTTGTTATGCCTGATTCACTTCGTCCGATTCTGCTTGCGATTTTCAGTATCGACGTCGACCATCTCAGCTACGGTTCACGCTTTTGCAGCCCGAGCGACGTCGCGACTGAAAATTGCGAGCGAAATCTCATCATGTGAATCAGGCTTTAGCGTACATTCTGCGGCGTCCACGCGGAAGGAATCGTCGCATGTCAGATTATTCAAGCGAAGTTTTGCGGCGTAACGAGCCTCGTTAATTTCGCTGACGCCGCTCATGTAGTCAGACATTGCCAGGAAGACGTAGAATCAACAATTCGAAAGCGATAAAGGGCAGGGGGACTCACACCGACGCCGACAACATCGCATTTCAATGGTTTGTTTATGGGCGACGGCGAGCTTGTTGCCCACACCCCCACCGCGCATGCGCGGCGCCGGTGGCGTCCGCTAGGGGCGCTCCGGGCGCTCCGGTTTGTTTGTAAACATGAGTTGGGTAGCATGCGCCACACCGGAGGCGGCAAGCCAATCAAAGGACAATATGGAGAGCCACGTAGGAAAGGCGCCATGACGGTCAGCCAAGCGCACACCGTCAATGGTTGAGGTCGGGGCCGAAACAAAAGCACGTGGGCGCGTCTGTCGGGTAAACAAACGCACGTAGTGTGCAAAGCGAAGGCCAACTTGCGCGCGGTATACAGTCCGTAAAATATGGTACTTGCCCCGTCTGTTGCCTTTCGCCTATTTCTTCTTCTATATATTCTTCGAGTTTCCTTCCCAGTCTCAGGGTGTAAACATCGCTGGTCAATACGCTATTATACTCGCTCTGCGCCTGACTTTTTTTAATGAGGCGCGCGATTGGTTTTGTTGAGTTGCAGCATCAGTTGCGCTCCACATCTTGGAAGGTGGAACGGAGGACAGGCCCCACCGAGCGACCCGGCGACGGACGGCCCGGTGTGCGACACGCGAGAGAGGCTTTTTGAGCAAGAGCCACCGGTTTTCCGGCTTGGTGAAGGCGCTCACAGCCTGGGCGCAATTACGAGAGCGACCACTGGCGCTCTTGAAGACAAAGGGATCGCCGACGAGGACCTCCAAGGACGGTACCCGTTACACGGGTGATTCAACGGCGGCCTGCGAGACGACGCGAAGCTTGTCGTCGTGAGGTTCGGTCCTCGTTGAGGATCGGGCCGTATAGACCCTTTTTCCGTTTAGTCTTTTCCCCAGCCATCCGGTAGGCATATCCGATAAAAGCGAGGAAAAAAAAATTTTTTCTTTATCCTGCAAATTACGAAGAAAGAAGAAATATATATATATAGGAAAGGGGAGGCAAAACAAAGGAGAATGGGTGAAGAGATACGCTTTGTATATCCTAAATATATTCTATTCGCGTGGCGACGGCAAAACAATGTTTTCCCCATTCTGGAAGCGACTTGATATTCAAGATGGCGGCGCCCTTGTGGAAAAGGTCTATACAACGCACTTTAACCAACCTCATTCTAACGCGCACTTTTTTTTCTTCTTTACAATTTACTTTACAATTAGAACAGTGTTTAGAAGGTATGGACACTCAGTCGATTGATTTACCGGTGTATCAGGCCTCAACTGCGAAATCTGTGAAATCCTAATGGGCAGAACAAATTAAAATATATATATATATATATATATATATATATATATATATATATATATATATATATATATATATATATATATATATATATATATATATATATATATATATAGTAATCCGCAAATTTCAAATACAAAGGCTTTGTTGAATGACCCTCGGAAGTAGTAGTTCAAAGCGCCTGGCCCTACGCTTCCGAACAAAGCCCAGGACAATTAACGAAACTCTCCGAAAAACAACAATATTCGCCAACGATCAACATCGAGCTTGCTGCCAGTATATAGCGAAGCAAACAACCGAGAATTAGCGTAAGTTCAACAACCTGCCAGCTTCTGTGGCACGCGTGCAGCAAAACCTCGCAACAAACAGGAAAAACCAACCACACGCGACGGCGTCGTGAGTAAAGGGGAAGGGACAGGGGGGTTAGGACGTTTGCGCGAAGGTTCTCCCAAACACAGAACGAGCCAGACATCATAAAACAATCAGAAAGCGAAGACGAATGAACACACTAATTGGGAGAAAAAAAGTACGCGGCTGTAATCATCCGCTAAACGCCCACAACGACGCTAAGCCGAGCGCAAGTTCGTCTGCTGCTTTTGTGGGGGGGGGGGGAGTTGTGGTGACGTCAAAAGGACTCCGAGCTCTGATTGGCTCTCTATTGAAGGACAGTGGATATACCTCGAGGCGGCTTGCTTCGAGGTCTACCCACTATCCTTCAAATCAGAGCCAATCAGAGCTCGGCGTCACTTCTGACGTCACCACAACCCCCGCAAAGCAGCAGACGAACTTGCCTCCGCGTAACCCCGCTCCCGTACAATCATATAAAAAAATAAAAATCTCAACCGTCATTCCGCGTCAGACCGTCATTACCAAGTGGCCATAATAGATACATTGAACCGAGAGCGAGAACGGGCCCACGTGATCCAACGACGCGCTTGGATGCGCGCATAAACGTAGTGGTGTTTGGCCACCAATCGCAGCACCGATACCGCAACCACGGGCGCCGTACATCGCTTCGCCTATACACTCCATTTCGCGCCAAGCACAACCGCAGCCGACAATCCGACGGAGCCAATCATGACGCACTAAAAGTCCGCAGACTTTTGTCCGCAAACATTATCTGAGGCGTTCTTTTGTTTTCTTCCTTGCATGGCGGTTTCGGCCAGGTTGACCATACAAAACCCGTCTGCTGAAGTGCTCCAAACATATACATGTATTAAAAGAAAAAGAAAAAACACAAGAAAACATGCTTTGAACATGGCTTGAGCCGCGTCCGCAGACAATTTGTCGTCATGTCCGCGGAGAACGCCCGTGCCTTTTTTACAACGATGTGTCACGACCAGTGCCGACTGCGGCTTCACGTGTACAGAGACGCGAGCAGAGCCGAGTCCGGATTCTAGTGTTCGTCAACCCCGGCTGTCTTACGCAACGCGATTTCCCTCGGGTTCCCCGTGGAAAATAAGTTGAGCGTCGAACGGATACGGCAACAACGAAGGAGTCGAGGCAGGGTCCGCGTGTACGCGGTGCGTACTACCGTGGAGGGCAACAGCGGTCATGGTTCGCTTCGCATCTCTACCCGTACGCGTCCGCTCTGCGCCTCGCCTATCCCGCCTCCTCGCCGCGACTCCGAAGAACGTTCGAATGCGGCGATCCGGCGAGCGATGCCTGGAAACGGGCGGCGCACAAAATCGAGAGAAAAAAAATTGTTACCGTCACTTTTTTTAGCTGTCCGAAGCTCCTGCATCTATAGACCATTCCAATAATCGCCTTCTTTTGTCTACGGAGCTTTGGAACGAGTTTAGGGCGTGCGCACAAGCTGTCCGCAGCAGAATATCGGGTGCCGCGCATGCGTCCCATCATGGTGACATGGCACTCAGTCACCTGGGTTATAAGTAGGGTTCCGTGTTTTCGGACAAATCCGAGAAAAAGAATTCGAAAAACACTCGCCGGTAACTTTTTCCTGAAATCGGATTCATCCAAAAACCTCATAATTAAAAAAAGAAAAAACGAAAAAACATGTTTATAAATGCGTAGGGTCAGCGGTCCCGAAGGAATGCCACTTTAGTTTCCTTTGAAATCTCGCACCGACAAAAAGGGTTTGCCTTTTAGTTCAAGAAATACCCAAACTTCATATATATATATATATATATATATATATATATATATATATATATATATATATATATATATATATATATATATATGAAGACTGTAAATGATTTAATTTTCGCGGGCTAAAATTTTCGCGAATCAGGCCATAAGCTGAAAATTTGAAATTATTCGCGAGGTTCATAATTGTGTCCGCCGAATCGAGTGCCAGCTTCCGTAAGGCGTTCACACATTGCCCGAATTGTTCGCGGGACGTATTTTTCGCGAACTTGTAGGCGATTCGCGAAAATTAGGTTCCCGCGAAAATTATGTCGTTTCACAGTATATATATGGGCATGTTGGATTGGAGGCAGAAGGCGTAATGAAGACAGAGATATGCAGTATATACGTGTAGATAAACAAACCAGGAGGATTTTTATGGATGATGCTACAGCAAGATTTCTGATATTGAAACCAAGCCCTTAAACACCATATTAAAAAGTTACAACTTAATTATCCAAAACCTTAACAATTTTCCTAAATGGGCCCATGGCCCAGGACCAAAACGACACAAGCCTGTTTTTTTGTTGCGACGCGTAGTTTTCGCAATATCCAATTTGTCCACGTCTCGTGAAACACCCTATACTTCTTGCCACGTCTCGCTCTGGAGGAGTACCTTTCCCCTTAGCACGCGGGTGCGCTGCGCCGAAGCAGCACTGCATTAAGCCTGGTTCCGACAGTTGCGTTTGACTGCGTTTGACTGCGTTGCGGCAGCGAGCAAGACAAGGACATCCCTGCTGCTTATATCGCGTGCCAAGATGATTCCTTGAATTGGATTCCACGCTTCATGCGGAGCACAGATGTGCCGGTGACTCGCTTTCCGTACTCGACGCAACGCAGTCAAACGCACTCAAACGCAAGTGTCTGAACCGGCCTTTACACCACTATGCGGTGAGAAGCGCACTCAACAAAGCTAACTAACCCACCAGAACAGACCACGAGACTTCTTGCGAAACTTCCGAGTACTGTCAGTGCTTGGTGCGAAATCAAGTCAAATAGTACGTCATTTGAGGCGATCATCGAAAGTCCTGACAACCCGAAAGAGCCTACCCTAACGATCCGGCCGGTAGCGAAGCCTGCAGCTGTTATATTTTCTGTATTATTTAAGTGAACTTAAGTTCTGGCGCAATGTTGCCGGCAAATTCCTCACATTTTGGTCAAATGTAGCAGGTTGTAGCAGGGTAAACACTTTGGCACAGTTTGGCGCAAATGGCGCAGCAATCACATCACTGTTTTCGGCTTCTGGTTGGCCAAGAGAGCATGTCAAGCCCCCTTTCTGCGTCTGGTGCACGCCCTGGCTCTGCCCGCGCCTCCCATTGACCAGACTCTCTATATACCCGCGGCTCTGGTTCGGGCGGGCGGTGTGGGTAGTTTGCCGTTTCGATCTGGATGAGCATCGCACCGGCGTGCAGTCGCGTACAAGTCATACTTGGTGCCCGTTAGACCCCAGGCTAGCAGCAGTCATACTGCACAGGCTACATTCTCATCTACAATGGGTAACAATTTCATCATACTCTTGCAGACTAAACTCCCGCTGTCTAAACGGTTAATTTGTTTTTGCGGGTAGTTTGCGAGTAGGTGCGTGCTACTGTCACGGTGTCACTGTACGTGCTGGCTGATTGACGTCACATGTGAGTACTGTACACTGGTACTGTTTCCAAGCGCTTGTATAACATTTTTTTATGCGTTAAAAATTCAGTCCCAAAACGAAATTAAGCTTATATTTGTTTTGTTGTCCTTGTTTCGCAACAGGGCTTCTGATGACAAATTGTTTTAATGCATATGACGCTGTGTTGAACTCACTCATTTCCTCTTAACAACTGTGAGCTGTGGAACCGGTTTGAACTGGTTCGCGCTTGGTGGAACCGGTAATCAAACCGTTATTTCAAAGGCACCTCTGAACCAGAACCAATCCGGAACAAAATGCAAAGCTACTGAACCCAAACTCGAAGCGAACCGGAATGATGACCGGTTGAACGCCCTGCTTTTAACCACCCGATCTTCTAGTGTTTGCGTGGAACACAAATGAAGAATTAACATGTTAAGAAATCGCAAGAACCGTACAGCAAACGGAATTTTACGTTTTAAGGCAGGCCCCATAATATGGTGCTACAGTTTCTTCTGCTGTCGCAGTATGCCGATTGCATTTTGTCAGCGGCTTTCTGTTCTTGCCGCAGTGCATGGCGGTTTGGGGCTGCTTTAGACACTTTAAACACGCGCCAGATTGAGCCGCCATTGCCGAAGCCTTCTCTTGACTCAACGAGATGCCTCACCTACTAGATGTCTCACCGAGATAGTTAATGAGTTCGTTAAAAATGTCGAGAGCATAGTACTTTATCACACGTCGTAAGTGTTGATTAATCACGATGCTTGTCTGGTGTTCTACTCCCACAGTCCATCGCCATCCTTTTTTTTTTTTCACTTGTTCTGTTCGCGTTAAACTAGTGCTAGAGCCCTTTGAATGCTGTGTCATTGCCTGTCTAGTCAGCGAATCATATGATAGCAGCTTTTTTTTTTTCGTGCTTTTTGTCGCAGCATGTATAAGTATTCTGCGCCGCCCGTTTTTTTATTTTTTTATTTATTGTGTATTGTTGTGTGCATGTATGTGACTTACTGCACTGTACTACCCACTTTTGTAAAAGCCCTGTTTAGGGCTGACAGTATCAATAAATAAATAAATAAAATGAATGCCGAGCCACTGAAACGTCTGTTGAGGAGCCTCCACAAAAGCCTATGCTGGTGAGAAGGACACAGTACCACCTAAAGTGGCAATAACCTGTCCTGCTGTGACAGTGATGAAGTGAATCGAAGGGAACAAGAGGAAACAAAAACTGAAGGTGGGTTATAGCGGCGCCTATGCACAGCTGCCTGAAAGCATCTATACGCGGCGTCGCTTCTAACAGCTGTTGAGGAAATGTTCGAAGCAGTGAGCAAGATAGATTCTTGCGCCATGCACGAACTAGACAGTTTTAAGGCCTTAACGAAAAAACAACACGCTAACCATGTATCTCTGGAAAGTTACGGTCCGTTTGAGAAGAAAATGGGTTGTTTTAATTTTTGTCGCCTGTGGCGATTCGAAAGCCTTTTACGCTTGATCGCGATATCGACGTGAGTGACACCAAGTGCCACGAAGCGAGTTCTGCGACCACCCTTCGGCTTAGCGGAAGAATTTGAGGAAGCTTTTGCATAGCTTTGCAGTCGTCGTCTGCGTTTGATAACGTCAGAAGCTTTATGGTGCTCCTTTCCAGTAACATAATGGGGCTGTCGACGGCCATTTCTTAACGTTCAGGAATTAGGGGACTGCAACGGAGGAGTTCAGTCATCCCAGGAGTGGGAATGGGGGAATCGGCCCAGTGTCTCCATTCCAAGGAGTTGAAATGAATGGAATTGTCGAAAACTCTAATTCCCCGGAATGGAATTGGAGTAGAATTGAAGTGCCCATTCCACAACACTGAAGCTAGTGCAAATAGCTATCTCGATTAATTTTGTGGTTCGGTAATGGGGATATAGGTAACAAACAAGCTCGACTTTCTAAGTTCCGCTACCAGTACATGTCTTTCTAAAGCCTAGAGCTCATGTATATAGGCACCCTGCGGGAGCCAGAATTGCGCGTTCAGCCATTTTGAAATCTTAAGCTTTGAGGAAAAGCCGCTCTTTGCGCGTGAAGGAGCCGTGCTCCGTCGATTGCGGCCGGTCACGTGACTGAATACGGCGCGTGCTACGTCGGCGAAGCGACTTTCCTGCACGGCGCAGAATTCTTTGCTCCCCACGTGATCGATCTCGGCGAACAGCGGCGTGGTGGCACGTGGAAAACAGACGCGCAACTCTGGTTCCCGTGGAACCAATACAGGAACTATGGTACAGCCTAAAGACATTTACGCACAGTCGCGTTTGGGAGCGTTTCACTGCGTTGCGTGAAGAAACGAAAGTGAGTCATCGGCAATTCAAGGAATAGCTTGGCACGCGACACAAGAAGCAGGGATGTCCAGGTTTCTCGCAGCCGCAACGCACTCAAACGCACTCAGCACTGTGCGTTTTGTTACGTTACGTTACGAAAAGTCACCGGGAAATCTGTGCTTCGTATGAAGCGTGGCTACCAATTCAAGGAGTTGTACCTGGCACGCGACATTCGAGACACGAATGTTTCGGTGACTTACAGGTAACGCAAGAAAAAGGTGATGTGTGAAAAGTTGAACCAAGCTCAACCCTTACGTTACGTTACGACAAGCCTTGTGTCCATGGCTGCCACGGTAACTCACCGTCCTAGCTCGTCGTCACCGAAACATTCGTGCTTAGAATGTCGCGTGCCAGGCTATGTCCTTGATTCGGTAGCCACGCTTCATACGATGCACAGATTTCCCGATGACTTTTCGTAACGTAACGTAACAAAACATTGTCTGTGTGAACCAGTCTTAACGGTGAGTTCACACAGAGGCATTTTCCTACTGCGTTACGACCGCTTACGTCCCGTGTCACCGGGACATCCGTGCTTCGAATTAATTCGTGGCGATCGGTTCAAGGAGTAACTTTGCACGCGACATACGAAGCGCGAATGTTCCAGTGACTACTCACGTAACGTAAGAAATCGTAATCAGACGCACACGTGCCACGAGTGGGTGCTCCGCCGCCATTCGCTTCCGAGGACCGCTCACTTCAGTGCTACGCCGCCGTTTGCTTCCAAGGGCCGCTCGAGACACGGGCCTCGTGCACTGGCGCATTGGACGCTACTTGAAAGACAACCGGAAACAAATAATGTTCGCGACTCATACACCACGCGAATACGCTAAACGCATTGTTTATAATTTCACGAGAAGCGCGTTTGTCCAGGAAGCTGAGGCACCACGCATGAGCAGGAACCCGTTTTCGGAAGAGCCAAGAATCCGCAGATTCTACGCAATGTCACGGCGTGAGATACACGTGTGTGGTGTGCGTACAACTGTCCAAAAGAGCATGTTCAAAAACACAAAGCAAACATGGAAAAGGAAAAAAAAACGAAAACAAACGTCAAGGGAGCTTGCGTAGCGCGGAAAGTCGAAAAGCCTCCTGTAGTAGTATTTTCTCGTGCTTGCGCCGACTGACCCAGATGTTTCCCCGCGCCGAAAACGACAGAGAAGAAACACAAAACTCTGGCGAGAAGGAAACAAATAAATAAGAAAAGGAAAGAGAGGGGGAGCGCGAGAGAAAGCGCCAAAAAGGGATAGTGACGCTCCGGATTCCGACAACCTCCGCCGGACGAGGGAAATCCCCTGCTGCTATTACGTAGTTCCGGCACGGCGCCCTTACGGAGCTCTTCGCTCGTTCCCCTTCCCCCGTTTCTTTCACGTAACCCTCTCCCCCGTTGTCGTAATCAAAGAAGAAGAAATGGCGGGCAAACTCGTTCTCTCTGTCTCCCTCCCTCTCTTTTTAGATTCCCTCCGCAGAACGCGTGGAGTGTGTCGTCGTAAATCGTGATCTCCCTACCTCGTTGGAAACATTCCCAAGAGAAAGCTCGTTGATCTTTTCGAACTTTGAAGTAGCTTTTTTTTTAGGCAGCTAAACTAAACACATTTTCGAATTACTTAGGGTTACTCTCTCCAGCAATTTTAGTAAAATGTCAATACAATCTATCCCCTAGAAAATATGAGTAATTTACAATGTCCCTTATGATTCTAAGAACAATAATGATTATAATTTTGCTATAGCTTGCAAATATTAAAAATTCACAACTTACAAAATTATAGACTATGCATCACTATCAACAACACAAAAAAAAAGAAAAAAGAGATGGAACTCCAATTTTAACGGAACTAACTGCATTAGAGCATAAATAATATAAGTTGCATTTACCCGCCACAATGAATAACGGAAGGTTCTTAAGTGCACATCAAATATTAGGACAATATATAATTCCCAAGTTCATCAACAGCTTACCGTTAACAGTTACGGCCTTTCTTGTTGAATAATTGAACACGTAATGTTGCTTATGTTCCTTACCTCATTATTGTTCGTAGTTTTATGGCTGTAATATGTTTTTCTTTTGTGTGTATTGCTTGAACTGCACAAAGTGATATATACCACTGCCGATGGGGCTCAAGGCTCGTCAAGCTTCGTATTAAAGTTTTTTCCCTGCCGCCCCAATATTATTATTATTATTATTATTATTATTATTACATTCAAAATAGTGACAGGAAAGAAAAAGCAAATGAAGGTTATTCAGTTCAATTTAATGTTTAGTTTTCACGTGCTTACCAACAGCGAAAACGAACATTCAAATTTCCCCGCGCCTTCCAGTAGTCGAACAATCCAATATCTCGCTTCCGTGCTCGTGTTTCTGTTTCGGCGTCAATTATTTTTTATTATTATTAAAAATATACGCGATTTTGCAGCAAAATATTGATTGGGTAGTCTCCCGGCAACATATTAAATCACCTGGCTCAATATAAAAATAATGAAGGGGGCAAGTGTCATTTTAAGTTGGATTAAAGAGTGCACTGCTAACACATTAGCAGACGGGTGACTTTATTTTTTCATCTTTTTTTCTCCCCTAACCACTTGTTAAGTTCGGGACAATTTTAAAATTGCCTAAAGGCAATATATAAGAAATCGGTCACGCGGTTGACGATTAATTGTGCTCGGATGTAATATGTTTATTTTTGTGTTGACTATCCTATTTGAAGGGACCGGCAGGGAAGCCTGTCGTGGTTTTGTCGGGCGAGGGGTAAAGACCGCGCCAGTGGCTTCTCCATTGAGGCTCCGCGGCTCCACGGGGCCTTCAGCGCCCGCGGGGATTTCGCCGTTTTCGGTGTTTGCTTTTGATCACGGGGACGGTTGCGTTTCTGCGCGACCTTTCGGGGCCTATCGGGCTTCGGCCAAGGAACCCCGCTCGCGGGACTCGGCTATGCAGTGGGTGGACTCTACCAGTATGCTCGGTCCTGTCGGCCTAAGTCGGTTACGGGGTTGACGAACGTCACTGTCCATCCCCGATCCACCATCGGTCTTTCGGGGACAGGTGCCTTCATAAAAGGTTTAAAACAATTGGTCGACCCTTGCCCGAGGGCGAGGAGGTCAGTGCTTTCATAAGCCCACGTCCGGGCCACGGAGGAGAGTTAGATTTTGGATTTGGACTGGAACGAGAGACTTGGGGTGATCCGGTCAATCTCTTTGTATCATCCACATGTCTTTGTGAATACCGTTGCATACAAAGAAAGTGTCTGCCTTTGAACGAACCACGCTTGCTGTCGTCGCAACGTAGCGAAGGGGTAAGAAAAGAACACGGATGAAGAAGATGCAGGAGTCGACCCCAGCTCCAAATTTGTCGTTCCGTGCGGGTCTCTTAGAGCGAACCCATAACCTTTAGCCGAGTATTATTAGTATTGCTACTCCTATTATGCTGTCAACAAAGTAGTGCAACGTACTCTGCCGCTCCCCCCTTTGTTTGGTCAAACCGGCAGAGGTAAGAATGTTTAAAAAGAAAGATAGCGTGCGCACATTTGACGGTTACTGATCTTTTCGCGTTGGATAGGTTTCTCTAATATGACAAATGCTGTTTCCGCGTAAATCACAAAAAAAAATAGTATATAGATTTACAAACATCGCGATGATAAATGTGTAGCGCAAGATATTGTAATTACGCCTTTACTTCGTACACGGTTTGCTATTAGTTTGTTTATTTTATTTTTATTTTACATCACGTATACACGCAAAGTGCCTGAAAAACATACCGTCTGATAAAAACTTCTCGGCCATAGAATACAGATGTATCCTACCGTATTATTAAACTCTCACGAACTACGCACTACGGAAAGAAACGATTGTCTACGTGTCGGAAGAGCTCGTGATTAAGGTATGCAACATACGGCGCATGTCAAAGCGTTACAGGACTCACCGTGTTAACCCCTCGATAGTAACTATAATACACAATAACTAGCAGCAGGAGCTAAATATATTATGACTCGATACGTATCAAACTATGCGGTAGGGTTAGGACCAAGGGAAGGCATCGATCTCTTGGTGCTACTTGTCTAGGTTGTTCCGAAAATCGAATGTCTCTAAGGTTCAAAGTCTACTGAACATAATTCGTACCTATACAGTGATGTCTCGTTAATAGGGACTTTTAGTAAATCGTTCCGATGACTCCGATAACGGTACCCTATACTCCGCGCACGCATTTGTGCATGCATGCATCGTATCGATATCGGTTATCGTCATCGGAGGTATCGGAACTATCTATTAAAACTTTCTATCAACGAGGTTCACGTGAACGAGACATCGCTATTAGGTAAGAGAAAGAGATAAAATGCAATAGGTTCAGAAGTACGAGTGGAACGACGAACGAACACCGTCAAAGGCCTTGGAACGATCTGAACATTAAACCTCCCACGAAGATTTCCATCGCAGTACACATACAGATTTAAAATATCTCATTTATCATTGTCTTTAAGTGCTTATAGGATTCCGGGGGCAGTTATAGCAAGTGTCTATTTATAAAAGCGAAGATCAAGGTCATAAGCGCTCTTTTGCAACATAAATCAAATCCCGTCCCCCCTTTTTTTTTACGGGCAGTTTTTTGGGGGTTTGTGTGTGTGTGTGTGGTGTGGGGGGGGGGGGGGGTATTTTTAAAAAGATACGTGGAGCGTAGTCCTGTTTCCGCTAAATTTGCCAGGCGATGCTCTCCGGTGGAGCCTCGTCACGGGAGTTGGCACGAGAATAAGCATTATTTTTTAATCACAGCCGATTTTGAAAATAGTCACATGACTCATATCCGAGTTTGCTTAAACGTTACGCGTAACGACGAACGCAGCGGCAGAAACCCATCTGACATTAACGCAGAGCCAGATGTCCGCGAGCTTGAATCCATTTAGAGATCAGTCGCTAGTGGCTTTGCCCAACAGGTGTCTACAGTCAACTCCGGACAAGAGCAAAACATCGAATCACCAAGAACCGAACTACTATGTATCGAACACACACACACACACTTTATATATATATATATATATATACATATATATACAACTGAGCCTCTTGACGCTGCATTACTCAACAACTTCTCTAAAAAAAGAAAAAAGAAAGCGAGGAATAGGAGACACGTCTGAAAACAACAATGGACCGTCAAGAGGCAGCGTTGCTTACTTCACGACCCCACAAAGAAACCAACAACCACCAGGTGCGCAACCGGACAACTGTTTTCTCTGGCGGCACAAAGCCTAAAGTAGGCTGTTTTTCACGCATGGAACTGCTTCTACAGAGTGTTTCACCCCCGACAATAAGACCATCTCTTGTTTCTCAATTTGATTCTGTTGCTTTCCGAACTTTTTGCGTCCTGTGTCGTACATGAATTGACATCTGTATATGTTAATGAAGAGTATTAAATACAGTACTACTTATCGTGTGTTTTACTGAGTATTTGTATTTGTAATTGTATTGACAACTACGTTTTCTAAACAAATTTATTTGTTTGTTTCGTGAACATGCATTTGGTATTTTGCCTTAAACTAACTTTCTTTATATTTTGTGTCATCCACCCCTTGTGTAATTCCCGTCAAGGGCCCTCAAAGTACAATAAAGAAATAAAGAAATAAATAAATACAGATTTGCAGCGCTTATAAAATATCATCTAAGAAAATTGAAAAAAACAGTACCTAGTCACTGGGTTCTGGACGGATGCGTGACGTCTGCTATTAGCAGATGGCACTGCGCATGCCCAGAACGCGCTCCACAGCACGGTAGACAAACATGGCGGAGCGCAGAAGGCGATTATTTCAATGACTATTGGAATGACTGAAGCTGATTATTATAATACTGTAAAATGGTACTGTGTTTATTTCTATTTTTTTCAAACTTTAAAGATTCTTTAAGGGCACAAGGCGGCACGCGGTCTTCTCAAAAAATTACGTCAGGCGATTTGAATGAATGCGTACCCGCTGTCACAATGGCATCGCTCCGAAGCAAGTGACAGTGGGTGACGAAACAAAACAGCGCACAAAGAACGAAGAAAGAAGGAACTCGTGGAACTCGTCCACATCGCCAATTTAATGACAGTGAGTGGGTGAGAGTAACGTAACGGAACACAGCAACCGCACTCATGTGACTCAAACCCATGCCGACAACAGGGAGTTTTAGTAGATCGTTCCGATGAACTCCGACAACGATACCCTCCCGATGCCTTTGCGCACGCACCGTATGGTGATCGGGTATCGTTATCGGACGTATCAGAACGATCTACAACGACTCTCTAATGCAACGCTTCTCTTAGGTGTCTGTAAGTTTATACAGCCTAGAACTTAGTCTGCCTCAACGGGCGACTTGTCTCCCAGCTGTAGATGAGAAATTTAGCCAGTGTAGTACAAACCGCTAACCTGGGGTCTTTAACGTGCATCACGCAGTAGTGAAACACGACCGCACGCGGTGCGATGCTCATGCAGACCGAAACGGGCAGCGGTGGCGATTGAACCCAGGATCCCTGGGTTCCGACGCTTCTCGTAGCCACAAACTCGAGCGCGGAATAAACATTTACAACGCAATTTTCGAAGATGGCAAATACGTCCACCAAATTCCTAATGGATGTCAAAGCACAGTTCAGATGGCATTTGATTGTAATCCAACGCAGGTTCCAGAAAATAACCGCGGGATTACACCTTTCCGCCCAGTCGCCGGAAAGTCATTCGTTGCGATTTACGTAAAAACACTCGGTAAAAAAAAAAAAAAAGAAATAATAATAATAATAATAATAATTTAACAGCAGAGTGCAGTGCGCAAGTGGCATATCCCAAGCTATTTGGGAGACCCAAAAGCTTTGGAGCCCCCTATTCTAAAGCTCCCTACTGTTTGGAGGAATCGGTGCCTGAGAGTGTTAGGCTAGCGCACTGCAGCTCGGAGCATGTAGAGCGAATGTTCGTGGAGAGAAGCTAACGGGAAAAGAAGGTAACTGGACAGAAAATCGTCGCAAAACAATCAAATGCGGAGAAACGCTCACCAACGAGCTTGTGAACCGAGCTTTCAGAAGGCTAAAGTATGCTCACTCAACTGAAATACGCTTACTCAACCAAAGTAAGCCTGGGCGCGGTATGTGCATGCTATTCTGCATTTTAACCAACAGAGAAAAATTACAGGAGGACGCTTAAGCTTCGCCTTTAAGAGTGGAACGCGATACCTAAACATATAAACCCCCGTTCGTTCCCCGTCCGTGTCGTTCCGTGTTTGTCCCTTGTCCGTAACCCCAGTCTCGGGTTTACAACTACGCTCAAGCATGTCCGCTGGCTGGTTGGTAACGTGTCTGGCTCGTAACGGAAAGGTCGTAAGTTCGAATCTCGCCGCCGCCTAAAATTTTTCACTTACTATATCAAGTGAAATCGTTCATTCACATACGGCGACCATTAATTCGCATTACATGTCATGTTTTAATCACCTTCATCCCACGCGTGAAGTCACGCTTCACGTGAACGTTGTGGGTTGTTTGAAATTCCCGCGCGAGGTCATGTGGCTGCGACGTCATGACCCTATCGACCAATAAGGATTTTCCCGTCCCGCGCCATCGACCTTGACGCCGGCTTTTCTGCGACACGAGCTCTTTGAGGCTATCGCTTTGGAATTTGTTTGTTCAAGTATAGCCTCATACACGTAACCTGTGTGAATTGTACGGGTTGCACGACAAAAATAATTTCCATATAACTATGATTAAAATTGATGCCGGAGAAACAATACAACCAGAGTAGCTGGATCTCAAGGCTACAAGCTCGCGCTTGCGGAATTCGCTGCCGTACATCTTTAAGATTAAGTTTAGGCTAGATAACAGCCCCAGACGAAACCTTGTTTTAATCTTATTATACCAAAAGAAAAAAGAAAACAATCGTAACCTTTTCGTCTGCGACCAGTCTGTGTCAGCGTACGTCAGACATAAGCAACCGTTTCCAGACAACAAAGCCAAAGTCCACTTAACCGGCAGCGGTCACGCTAGTCTATTCTTTCCGTCAACTACAACCGTAACGTCCCTAAATAACAAAAAGAAGAAGAAAAAAAAAGTCTTAGCCGTTGGAGTAAGTGACGGTTTCTCCACCGTAATAACTTTCCTCGAGTCTGTTTATGCCATCACGCTCTTCTGCACGCGCAACGGGAAAACGCGCGGGCAAAAGAAAACCGCTTTCGGGACGCTCCCTCCGGCGCCAACAAAACACGCAGAACACGCCAAATCCTGAGCGCTCACGTCCTGAGAGAAAGAACGAGATAGAGAGACAGAAGAGCAGACACAGAAAGCTGACGAAAGGTTAGGAGCACTCGTTTTGTCGCGACGACTTGATGTTATGATTAAAATGCAATTAAATGCAAAGGTCCGCTCGAACAAGTTGAAG
Source organism: Ixodes ricinus (assembly GCA_037355805.1). Taxonomy (NCBI): domain Eukaryota; kingdom Metazoa; phylum Arthropoda; class Arachnida; order Ixodida; family Ixodidae; genus Ixodes; species Ixodes ricinus. The sequence continues at coordinate 4,972 of JAZHYW010027449.1, read as the reverse complement.
TTGTTCGAACGCTTGTCAGCTTTTTTTTTTATTTTTTTTTTTTATAAAATGCAATTGACTTGAGTCATTTTGCAGAACCTTTTTGGAGCAGCCAAACGTTCATTATAGAGCAGCACAAAGTACTTTTGGAGCACAAACACACACTTCATTTTTTATTCATACCACTGCGAATATTATCTGTTAACATTCGTGTATTGGCCAATCCAACTAAGAGAAACGTGCATGCTTTGACTTCACGCGTCTGTGCAACGACAGGTTTGATTTCCTCAAACGTAGAACTAGGTGCTTAGTTTTGAAAGAAGCACTAAGCATGGCAACAAGGTGCTGGTCGATGAAAGACAGTATGGATGCTGTGAATGCATTTTTAGGTACGAAATGAAATGCAAATCAAATAATAAAATATACCACTAAAATAATGTTAGAATAATCTTGAGCACAAACATTGATGTTTCCTTCAACAATAGTTATTAATTAAGTTTAAAAAATCGCTATCACATTATGAAAATGAATGACATTGTGTATGTAGAAAATCATAATAACATAGATCGGCATGTGAACGGTAAGAATGCCGTCCCAAAACAATCCCGCAAAGTCGTTAATGTTATTTATTCCCAAGCTTCTCTCTACTGCTTCAGCTAATTTAGTTTTAATTTATTCTATTGACTGTACCTCGAACGGATAAAACATATAAAAAGGTAAAAACTTCACAACGGAGTTCAAATAAAAATAAACCTTTAGAGCAGTTATTATAAACTTTCTTGCGAGTACCGTCACTAAGTCTCGAATTTTAATAAGATATCGCCCGAATACAGCAGTCTATCATAAATAATAGCCGCAGTTTAAATCAGAACTTTTTACTGCATCAAAGAGCTGTTACATTAACACACACAAAGTTCCACTTTTTTTTTCTTCTTTTTTTAATATACCCGACACTTGCGTGTTTAACACCCCGCACTGGGGGAATGCTTTCCCTTTAGCACTCGGATGCACTGCGGCAAAGCAAGAATAAGCAAAATTGTGGTGCTTGCTTCGCCGTCGCCGCCTCACCGCAGTACACAGGAGCGCGGCGAGAAGCGCACTCAACAAAGCTAGCTTATACGCCAGAACTAACTACGAACATAAGAGATATTGGGAAAATTTTGAGTACTGTCAGTGTTTGAAACTGACAGGGAGATGAAATAGGATAGTACGTTATTCGCGGCTAAAATCGAGAGTCTGAAAATTCCTACAAGCCTACCATAACGATCCAGACGTGTAGCGGGGCCTGAGCCATTATACCTTCAGTAATAATTGAGTGAAATCAAGATGTTGGCGCAAGTTCCTCACATTGTGGGTCAGTGTAGCAGAATGTAGCAGGTTAAGCCCTTAGGCGCAGTTTGGCGCAGAAACCGCATCACTGGTATCAATAAACAAAAAAAAAACACCTAAAAAAAAAACGAAACGCCGGGTTTGACGTTATATATACGTAGCCAGAGATCTCAGCTGCCTTGCGCGGGCAGCGTTTCTGAGTGCTCGGGTTAGGCTTGCGGAAAGCGCCGAAATGTAGAGCTCTCAGTGTAGTTATAATATGTCATGATTCCCTCCTTGCACCGAACGCGACGGGGAAAAGGTGCTTCAGCGCTATTTTGAAAGCACAGTTGTGGCAACTTCACTCTCAGGAAAAGGAAGTGTAGTTTTACACCCCGCTGTCCCACTCCCATATAATACACCCCAAAACTTCAGTTCGACTTGCAGCACACCGACGTCGAACTGACGGCCCCAACTTTGACAAACGTTGCTTGATAACGGTGCGATACAACTTACTGAACAGCTAAAGTACTCATAAAAGACCACAGAAAAAACAAAACAAAAAACACTGAGGTGTAACAGTAAAACCAAAAATCCCCGTTTTTTTGCGGCTATTAACACGTACATTAACTGTTTTACTAAGGCGTACCGCTCGGCTATCAAGCCGCTCGTGTAAGTTGATACTGTCGGTTCGATGTCAGTGAGCTGTACGACGGACTGAAATTTTGGGGTGCCTTATATGGGACAAGGGTTGTGACACTATATAACCTTTTAATGCGATAGCGTTAAAATGTTTTTACTGCCACGTCGGGACCACTGTCGATGCACGGCCGGAAGAGGACGCTTCTAAACACCCTAATCGGAGACGCGCTAAAGGTGCACTGTAGGTTCTACTCACTGACACTTTAAGAAATGCAGGGCGTGCGAGTCCCCAGCGTCTTATTATAGCCCCACTGAGACTGCGGCATTATCCGATAAGGACGTCGAATCACCAATGACAAAGCATCGTAAGATAGAAAGCCTGGCGAGATTCTTCGGAGAGGCGAAGTCGATATCTACGTGTCGCTCAGAGTACCGTAATTGATCCTCGAATCACTCGTTCGTGCCGTCGCTCTCTTTTGGGACGCGTGAATAACACGGTGCAGCGATGGGCTGATCTCACCAGCCGAAATCGTTTTACTCGTGAAATAGCGGCAACTCCCCGTTGAGAGTGAAGTCAGCTCTGTGGGCAAGTAGGTTGTCGAGTTGCGTATAATTCGAGCAAAAACACACCCAGAAAATTCTCATATTCTGCTACAAAAGGCGGAGGGGAAAATTTCCCAACAATTGATTGGTAAAAAAAACGGTTTGTAATTAGTTTTTGTTTACGTCAGATTTTGTGGGGCGCCTTAAACTGATGTATTTCCTTTAAAGGACACATTTAAAATAAACAAAAGCAGGGATAAGTAAACGCACAAGAAGCGACGGCACAGCAATACACTTCTTGACTACTCGTTTAAGTTCTATACGTTCTTCTTTCCTTTTTTTCTTGTGTGTCATTAGACTGGAATAATGTTGACCCGCACAAGTGTCGGATCTTTTGTTAAATCGGTTGAGATGCACCTTATGAAAGATTCATTCGTGCCGTTTTTTTTTTTCTTTTTATTAATAGCGAAAAGTGTGAAATGCCATGAAAGTTGTTACTCCTGTACCTCGTTTTGTATTTCTTTTTGCATTTGCAGTGTCTGGAATAATCCTCAATAGGGATTGACTGTATCTTGAGATAGACAAATAAAACTGAGAAGCATTCAACTTTAATCTTTGTGAACAGCGCGTGTGTAGGAGCCCCTCTCACGGGGAAGGTAAGCCTCAGCGCTTGCTCGGCATGGAAAGCCAGCACCGCCACCCTCGAATGACGTCACGGTAAGAAACATGAGTTGGATTTTAAGTGGCACCTAAAAAAAAAGTTTCCATTCATTAACGCAACAGAACCCCCACCCAACAAAAGAAAAACAATATAATAAGTACACGTCAAAAATATATATTTTTTGAAGGGGGAGCGGAGACACGTTGAGCCGGACACAGTTGCCGACTCGCCGAGATCGCGTGGTTCCACCCGAGCGTCTCGGCGGCCCAGCAGACGATTTGGAAGCGAGCCAGAATCGGGGGCAAGTGAAGCAACCCCGAGAAGGGACCACGCCTCGGCCAGACCCGTCGACGACAGAAATGAACGACCCCCGTCTTAATTCACGCGTTATCCTCTAACAGCGCGGCGGTTTGTTACTACCTCCCTTTCGCCGTCTCCAGACAGGGGAAATCTCGCTAAGAGATGCTCGCGGGTGCATCTGCGATACCGCGCAGAGCGCTCGGTGAACCAATCACCGCGATCTATAGAGGAAGCTCGGTCAATGCCGAGACCGATGACAAAATTAGGACCGTCATCGGTCTCGGCGTCATTATGCCATCAAAAACAACGTGCAGCCTGATTTTTTTTTTTTTTTTTTTGTTCTTGGTTTAAACGCGTTTTCAGTTCTGTGATTGGCCGAGACGATATCCGAAGAGTGCAGCGATTGGCTCTCCTCGAGTGCTCTGCGGGAAAGTAGACGCTCCAGATTTTTCAGTTTATTACTGAGGTGATCGTGTAGCACTGCCAACTGTAATGGAATCGATTCAGTTGTGTAAAGCCCTCCCAACTGCACACAACGCGGCTTCCCCCCCCCCCCTTATTTGAATTGAAATGTTATAATCGAACTACTGCAGTCACTAACAACCTAAGGAACGCAGGGCGTGGTGAATGCCAAGCATCTCATTATCGTTTCGCAGCCAATCGGCTTGCGTCATTCGCCATAAAAACACCCAAGGACGAATCAAGACGCCCAATCATAAATAAACCACACCTGTGTTTTTTTTGTTGTTGTTTTTTTGTGGGGAAACAAAAGGACAGAGCAACACGTTTTCCCACTCTCCAGAATTAAAAAAAAAAACACAGTATTTGACTACTTCTTAACCAACCCTTGTATTAGCTTCAAGCCACTGTCAGTGACTCTAGTCTGGTCGTCCGAGTAAAATGTGTCCTCTCGGTCAAATATGAAAAAGCGCCAATGCCGTGTTCGCACTGACTGTGTCGCACAGCGCAACATCTTCAACAAAGTATCCGATCATGCCTAAAAAAAAAAAAATCCAGTAGCAATGTTTTATTTGTTTACTATTGCAGGCAATGTCGCGTCGTGACCTCGGAGGACGTGCGGAGTGATGCAGAAATGCGAACCAGCCATAACCCATATCCTTTGAGATCATATATAGCGAGCGCTTTACTCGAGACGGGCAACTACAGGTCCGTTTACGTTTCAAACAAATTCCGCGCACGCACGCACGGGGCTCTAATTCGGGGGAACGTTTTCCTTCAATGAAGACTTGACATCCGAACGTCGAAACGTTATCGGAAGCCCGACTGCCAGCGAAGGCTCTGCCCCTAAGGAATGCGACGGACGGCCTTGAACGATCGTCTACAAGTTGCCAACTTTCGTTAGAAACTCGTACTCGCCGCGTACACCCTACAAAAGACTAGGAGTTCACTTTCCTGCAGAACACGGAGGCAGTCAGCCAATCACGGCGCTCAACACAAGGATCTCAGCGAATCACAAAACTTAACTCTTTCCTGAGCGCGCCCATAGGCCATCGATCACCGGTCATCGATGGTTTCCAA
>JAZHYW010027448.1:142500-149841 GCA_037355805.1 Ixodes ricinus | reverse complement strand
AACGAAGCGTTCTTTTTTAACACATAACAAGTTTTATCAGCTGAGTTCTAACCCGTTACGTAGCGCCGTGATGCATGCGATACGATGACGTAACGTGACACCATGACGTCGTGTGACGTCAGTCATGTGACCTCATGACGTCACTTGACATCATACACACATATGATATGTGCCCAGCTCATCCGCCACACGTCCTGTGCCGCCCGGTCTTAGCGTTATCGAACTAGTGCAATATTTTCTTTCTTTTTTTGCGCGTGTGGGTGGAGACTTCTGCAATTTTTACGTTGAAACAACTTGTGCAGACTAAAGTATTTAGTGGGTTCATTGCAGCCCAAAGAGATGCACATGCTGTTGCAGACCAAGGCCCACCAAAATGGAGACCGGCGACATCACACGCCGGGTGTACGCAGACACAGCAGAAGCGCCAAATCGCGAGGCTCGCGAGCAAACGAAGCGCCGTCGTAAGCAAGCCGGAAATTGAAGGAGGAAGGACACGACAAAAACACAGACACCGCCTAGCGATTAAAAAAAAAAAGACCGAAATAAAAGAAGTACAGCCTCTTCCAGCGCTGAAACAAAGGGACCAACAAAAGAGAGGAGGCGGGGTAGAGAGAGGAGGGGGGAGAGGACGGCGGCCACATAACAGACACGGAAATGGGTCAAGGCTTTCACCGGCTGACACGGGGGCCGGCATCGGAATCTCCTTCGCGGAGCGCACGCGCAGCGCCGTCCGCCGGACAGACGCGGTCCACGCCACCAGGAATGAGGAGGCAGCCAATCGGAAGACGGCTTCCTAGTGACGTCACTCGCCTTCCCCCTTTCCCTTCACTCCTTCCCGTACTCCCATCGTCAAAATTTGGAACCCTGGGTTCTGCAATGCTGCTCAACTATTTCCCGCAGTACAGCGGCAATCAAAAGGAAAAGTGGTCGGCCACACGCCATAATCTGAAGAAGATTGGGATACGGCAAAATAAGAACCGGTTCGCTTGCATACTTTCGCTTCTCGTCGTATACCTTTTAATTAGGACTCGCGACTGGCTAAGCGCGACCAACACGCGAATTTCTTGAGGGAAATGGCATCACTGTGCCAGTGTGAACGCACTTTTATTTTTTTAATAAATCGAGTGATGCTACACCGAAAACGAAGCCAATCACAATGTAGACTGCACACCACTAAATGTTATGCTCGTCGAGATAGACGAAGGTACTGGATCCTCTGCTCCAACAGTGAGTTCATCCGTAGCGGACGTCGACATATCAATTTGGATGTGAAGAGGAACCGGTCTCGCGCGTAAAGGTACCCACCATAACTGTCCCAAGAGTTCAAATGTTCGTGTCTTCGGCTTCCCCAGCTAAAGGTCTCGTTGACACGTGGCTTGCACTCACGTCACAGAAGCGGCCACTGCTGTGGCCGGGAGTCACTGGATCCTGGGTAACTAGCGCCATTGCCTTCCCTCCCTGCTAACCGGAAACAAACTGACACTAACACACATACGACCAAACCTCGAAAGGTAATTGGCTGATCGGTCTCAGTTGCCGTGGCAATCGCCATTTCGGTCCATTCAAATCTTCGAAAGGGTTGTTGCGAACCCGTCGCGCCAAGATCGCTATGTAGCGTCATCGTATACTGAAAGTGTTCCTCGCCAATATAAGCGTCTTTGGAACTGTGCACGCAATCAACTTGTCAATTATGCTTGTCTCCACAGATCTTTTACAATTGTGTTGAGGTTCTTGCGTATTTAAAGACAGGAAAATCAATTTTCAATGCCGCCAAAACACCGACGCCGCATGAGGTGGCGGAGCGAAGATGTGCGCTTGTTTCCCCGACGTGTGGATAACAAAATCTCGGTATTCAAGATATGTTTCTGTAAAGCAACCCACGGCCGGGAATTTCGATCGACTCGCCAAGAACGGAGAGGTGAAGGAAAAACAGCTCATTTCACGAACCAAAATGGTGACCATACGAGGAGAGTTTGGCTCTACTTTCCCAGGATCCAGCGACTTTAGGTTGGCCTTGCTGCTGAACACGCATTTATCACCATCGATTTTGTCCCTTTCGGCAAGAACGAGTAGAAATGACAACCAGCAGGACGCTATGACCTACCGTGTAAGCGATGCATTCCGAAGGTCTAAAGCTGTAGCCAATTGCGGATGGATCGTGCAAATACCGCATCCACGAGCAAGCAAGCCATCGGCAGTTTCCGTCATAAACCGTGGAGACGAAAAAAAAATTATTGGTCATAACTGGGAAGGATATATATCCAGAGCTGCGGCACAAAAGTACAAAAAACTCCCAAATAACAAAAAAGCGAGGACAGCGGTCCATTCGAAGAACCCGGGGAAAACACTGACGAGAAACAACGAAAGAATTGGAGCCAATCTTCTACACGTTACTCGAAAATAAAGTGATCCTCTATAATTACAATTACACTTGGTCAAAACGTATTCAGTAAGATTACTCGATTACATAAGAAGAAAAGTAATTGGCCATAACTTGAAAAAGTAACCGTTACTTTTTCGATTACTTTATAGTTAGGTTTTCAAAACGACAGATTTCTCTGCCGGTTTGAAAACGGGTCTCTCCTACTGTGCATTAGGGAGTTTTAGGAAACCGTTTTTTGCAGATCCGATACGGTAACGATGGGACGTCCGGTACGAATTGCGCATGAGAGAGCCTTCTGCGGCAGCGCATGCGTAGATCGTACCGTAACGGGTGGGCGAAAATGGTTCCCGAAAACTCCCTATTGTTGGATTAGAATCACCGAATTATAAAGCACTTATCTTCTTAATCCACCAATTTTGGTGAACCATTCTCCTGTCAGAAGACTTGAGCTTCCACGAACAAAGGGCGCCATTAAAAAAGGGGAGGGAAAAATAGTACCGGTTATAAGTAATTTGAGTCATTCAAAAATAATTAAATTACCCCTGTGATTACTCCGTAATAAAGATAATCAAATTATTACAAAATTACATCACAAAGTAATCGATTAGAAGTAATACTAATGAGTATCGTACAGGTCCGGTTGGAGCACTCCCCAAACTTCGAAGCGTATATACACCGCTGCTCTACCGTTCCTCCGGTACCGACGCACCGTACGCATGTACCGTTCACGCATGATTTTTTTTTCTCCTCTCTCTCTTTTCTTTTTTTTTCTTTCTCTCTCTGGGGGAAATATATCTTTGTACGGCAGGCACCGGAAGCGGCGGGTGAAAAACAAAAGCGAGGAGGAGGAAAAGAAGAGCCCGAAAAATAATTAGCTGGCGCCACGACATCCATTCCAATACGAGCGTTTGGCCTCCAGGTAACTCCTGCTCCTGTGCCTTCGAAAAACCCTCCCTTCATCGAGCTCTCTCTCTCTCTCTCTCTTTCTTCCTTTCTTTTTCTTTCTCTCCCTCACTTTAACGCAGCCCTGCACAACAGACCCACACGCACACACACCAAGGTAACACAAACGTTTCGTTGTTCCAAGCTGCAAACTGACTAAGACATCTATGCGCCGACGCATGTCTTCCCACGAACAAGATTCTTTTAAATTTTTTTCTTTAACGACGAAAAACAAAAATTGGCAGCGACATTACCTTTAAAGTTTTGCGATGCATGAAATACGGTGATTAAGGAGTAATAATTTTAATTTGCTTAGAAGGCTATATACAGCTTTGTATAATATAGGTCACGTCACGTTGTGTCACGTGACATCAATTTCCCCGCTAAATTTAGCAGGAAACGGACGCACGGACGGACGGACAAAACTTTGGGATTGGGCAGCAGAGTTAAAAGCGTTTCATGCTTTAAAAAAAAAGTTAATCTTTGCCCCGCCCTCCACAAACACGTATGCGCGTCTACTTCCCTGCAGAGCACGCGGAGAACCAATCAGCATTATTCTTACGGCCCTATAAGAAGCTCCTTCACGTGCACTGCCCCACGATGCACTTGGGATCACCAATCACCGATCGTCCGTTTAACCAATGGGATGGGCGATCAGTATCGTGCTCTAATAGCCACGCCAAAAGGTGTGGACGACACTGGGCACGACGGTGTGCATGAGAGGTATATACTCCGTTCAACCCTAAGCTGAGACCACAGCCGGGACCGTGCCGGACCAATCAGCTGCCTCCCTCAAGTCTTATCACCTGACCCGGCTCTCTGCGTGTGAGCTTGGGCGGGAGAGTGATGACGTGTTCAGATATTCAAATAAAAGTTTACATCATCATCATCCACCGCAGTCTCAGCTTAGGGCTGACACTGCGCAGGTTAACTTAGGGCTTAATCTGCGCGAGGTTAGCTTAGGACTAACCTGCGCAGATTAAAGTTTCTATCATAATTCTTTCTTTCTTTTTTTTTTTTTTCAATTTTAGTTACACGGATAACAAATAACAAGGCCAAAGCGACCTCGGAAAAACTAGGCTCCACTGAGCCGGAAGCCTAGTTTAGGAAAACAGAAAGGGAACATCCACTGCGCTACTTACGCGTCTTCTACATATGCCTGCTGGGCTTGTCAGTGGCAGCGTTACAAATTGAGCGCACTAAAGCCTAACACTGAATCAAAACAGCGTTGCTCCCATATGCCAGAATGAACATCGGGTCACCGCAGATATATATATCACTTCTACCTTCTCAGACTCGGGGAGTTTCGCCAGAACTGAACCATAACCGGGTTCGAAACTGTTAGTCGGACACAATTTGGACCTGATATCCGGAATTTGATATTTGTTTTTTAGAAATAACTAGCTCCACCTGGTGGAAAACTGGGTTCCAGGATTCCGAGGACGAAACAATGTACGGATTAGGATGGAGAGGGAAGAAGCCTCTTAGAACGAACTTGGGAGAAAAAATAAATCACAATAGGGGAGAAAAAAAAAAGAAAAAGGCTCTGTGGTGAGAACTTTATGCGCGCATGTTTTAGGGCTTGTACACACTCCAACCAAGAGCGAAGAAGAACACAGTGTCGCCGCGTACTGAAACCCGAAACGTATAGATGAGATGTACCAAGGACAGCAAACACGCGCGCAAATATATACAAACACATGCACAGCCACACGCTAATGTTGACGTTAACGTTGCGCAGCGAAGACCTTTAGCTTTGAAGTTCGTGCGCTTCTGAACCGTCCATATACTCCTATAGTCAACCGAATGACGAATGGTTGGATAAATTGGGACGAACCTGTATACAATAACAACGTAACCACGCATTGACAAACACCGACCGTCTTTTTTGAATAAAGATGAATAGAAAAGATTGGTAGCCATCTTGCGCCATTTAGCCCAGGTTGTGTCGGCATTCGAATGAATGGTGAGAGAGAAAAAAAAGGAGAAGAAAAAAGTAAAACAAGGGGAGACGTCAGGTCGGCAGCTGCATTGTGTTAACCTAATTACCAACGCCGGGTTTTGAACATTACCATACCATCGATCGTCCTCTTTACGTTTCTTTTGTTTTCACCCTCGGCCAGTTCAGAGTTTGTGCCCGGTTTAACCCATCCGCCCCTCTCTCTCTCTCTCCGCATAAGCTCAGAGGGAACCCTCGGCGCAAAACGAAAGCCCTCAAACAGGGACGCGGCGCCGAATAAATTACACCTGTCGCGGGAGCTGCTCTAGCGTACCGCAACGGACGGCAACAGGGGTACCGTGCGAGCCGCGTTCACAACGTCCTACAAAAGACAGTCTAGGCCCCGTCACATAGGCCATAAAGCCGACGTCACACTGCTCATATACATCATACAAAAGACGGCCCGCAAATACGAGTCACCGCAATATCCGCGGTTCAAATGCCGCGTGCCGAGTTTTCTCCTCGAACTCATTGCCACGCGGCATTCGAAGCACGGATCTTGCCGTGCTTCGCGTTCGAACCTGAATGCAGACTGTCTTTTTTGTACGATGTATAACTAGCGTGATCCTGGCTGAGCCGCGAACTCGGCTCAGCTCGTATTGAGTGCGAGTGCTGCGTCGGCATTCGCCGAGGAGTCGGATCCAATCGCGCGCCTCGTGCCCAACGATGGATGGGTGGATGTTCGTGGCTATACCCTTTGTAACTGGCGGTAGCTTGCGCCACCTAGCCTAAGAAATGGCGACCGCCACAGTGTCGGTCGATGAGCTCTTGAAAACGGGTCTATTAGAGTCACTAAATAAGCTACGCTGAGATCATCGGCACTTCATTTCCAAATTTTTCTAGTGGGCGTCGCCATTTTGCTGTTTAACGCAGAAACGGACGTAATTGGCGGTCGGTAAGATTTGAAAATGCGACTTCCTGAGCTCTGGATACGGTGTGGGGAACCTCGGGCGATGTCGCTTTGCTCTTTCGGGGACTGTTTTAACGTTCCTCGAGGACGGAAAACCGTTTCCTGGGATTTTAGATAAAGCTCCGGGTAAGAAGGCAACATGTTTTGGACTACCAAGATGGCCGGAGTCTGTTACTCCGAAGCGTAGCTTTTGGTGGCTCCAGGTTCAATCGAGCAGTGTCACAAGAGCAACGTGACGACGTTCGTCATGTTTCTTGCGTGCATCATTATTGGCCATACCAACCAAGTGTAGAGGGGGGCGTGACCTCGCGCTTTGAGTACGGGTGTTTTTGCCTTCGTGTTTTCTGGCCTTTGACTGCACTCTGACTTATGTCGAAACAGAGTATTGGCGGTTGAAGTATCCTAACTCGCGGTTGTGAAAAAATTCCACCAGGTGGCGATACCCAAACCTCTCGCAGCGACAACGGCGTGCAAGTTCGTCTGCTCCTTGTCGTCCTTGTGCACATCGAACGTTTGTTCGATGTGGACACATCGAAGACATGTGACAAGTTCGTCGAGCACGATGCCGGTCATCTTTGTGCCAGATCCGTCGGCTGCTTCCGAAGGTTGTTCTTAGTAGGTAGGGTCCAAGGTCACGGAGTGTACGAAGCCCCCACTAAAAACTGTCACATCAGCCTTGCTTTCGTCTGTTTTCAACCCTCCGTTAAGAACTTGTAAAGCGTCAAATCAGCCTTGCTTTCGTCCGTTTACAATTTTCCGTTAAGAACTTGTAAACAGTCACATCAGCCTTGCTTTCGTCTGTTTTCAACCCTCCGTTAAGAACTTGTAACTAAAGAACAGCTAAAACTAAGCCTACTTAGTCTGTAAGGGAACAGGGAACGAGGGTCAACAGTTACTTAAGAAACGTAAGGCTTAGTTTTGATTGGTTCCGAACATTTTATCTGCAGAAGTTAGGGAGAACGCTGAAGCCACAAATTTCTTAGTGTCAGTAACCATAGTAACTTCAAAGGACTAAAATGGCAGCGGCAAGAATGGCGTCCATGGGACACTCCTCCGACTCACCCTGAGGTCCTTGAAGAAGATGGTGCTCCGCGCCCAATCTACTTG
>JAZHYW010027448.1:0-137500 GCA_037355805.1 Ixodes ricinus | reverse complement strand
GTAACGCCGATGCCTCGGAGAGCTGACAGCCCAAGAGCTATCACTCGACTACCGCATAACTAACAAAACGAAAAGCGGGAGAGCTCCGCGATCTTGTTCCCAAATAAAGCCGTTCGATCCTCTCGCCGATAAATCGCCCTCCTCCTTCCTCGCCCTTTCTCGCCGCACCTCCTCACCTCGTTCGAAGTCGTTACCCCCCAGCGCATCCAAACGAGCCTTGCATAACGCGAGGAAAGCGCAATACACGGCATCCATACTAATTGCAAAGCCTCCGACCGACGAACACAAACAAACACCGCTCCATTGTTGGCCCAGCACTCGTTACCGAGGAGGCCCCCCGCTCCGAGTAGACCACGCGCGGACTACTCTTGCTCCAACAATACACTGTCAAGCCCGTCTACAAAGCGCTCAACGCGACCAACGGCAGCAACAGTAGCGACCGCCGGTGGACAATTTTTGCAAATCCTCCATTGTGGCGGCCGCTCTCTGTCTCTCTCTCCCCTCCGACTACCCGGCAAAGTTTCGGTGGCCGAGAGAGAAAGAGACAGGCGAATGCAGCAACGTGCTCGGCGGCGGCGGAGGACGGGCGGTCAAAAGACGGGACCTTGACCAACTCACGCGACGTTTGTGCGCGGACCCAGCCGACGACACACATGGACGAGCAGACCAAATAGCTGGCTGTAGCAGCGCACGTGTGGCGCCCGCAGCGCAGACTCGCTGCGTACCGCGGTGGACCGCGGCGGGCGCTTACAAGCCGCCCCAGCCAATCCAGAGCTGCGAACGCGTCACATGGAGTTGGGGGACAGGAGGAGAGGGCGCGGGGACGTCGGAACGCCGACCTCTGGTCGAAATGATTGGTGGGTATGACGCAAAGCCTGACTCTTCGAACGCGTTCGAACGCCGGCGTCCCGGGCTCAGCGTTCGGGTTCGTCTCCTCCTCTCCCTTAATTTCTCGCCGTATGGTAGACCGTTCCGATGGTGGGGAGTTTTAGTAGATCGGTCCGATGACTCCGATAACGATGCCCCGCCGACGCCTTTGCGTATGCATGCATCCTATCGTTTTCAGGAAGGATCTGCGAAGTACTTTCTAATTGCCTTCTGTACGCGCTGCCATCTTTGTCTACTGGGCCGTGGAGCGCGTCCTGAGCATGCGCAGTAGCTCTTTTCTACGGAGCACCAGGCGTCGCGCATCCGTCCACAGCCCTCGACATCTTTCGTCTACATCTTCGAAACCCTGAGATAAGGAACGATAAAAAAAAAAAAAACGGACGAACACAACAAAATCTTGTCTGTTAGACGGACGCTGCAAAAAGTGTACAGTCCGCGGACTACACATGTTTAAAAGTTGGAACTTTACGCGATGCTGACTATCTACAAATGTGCATCGTACGACTTTTTTCTTTAATTTCGTGAATGACAGGTTAGACTCGTGAACACTTCAGTATGATACAATCCTTTATTGAAAGCCATTTATGCAGGCGTTTTTCAAGATGCGCTGTTACTATAATTTTACGTACGAACTATGGACCGGGTGTGGACCATCTAAGAAACCCGTTTTCTTTTCCGCGGAACTTCGACCCTGCTAACAATCCAGCGGAGGAGGCACGCCAATGAGACCGCGCAAGAAAGGCGAGATGACGAGGCAGCCAATAAGCGCACGCCGTCGTTGGTTGAGGTGGGGGCGGAAAGAAAAGCACGTGGTCGCGTCTGGCGGGGAAACACACGCACGTAGTGCGCAAAGCGAAGTGACCAACTTGCGCGCCGTATACAGTCCGTAAAATACGGTACTTAATTGCCCCGTCTGTTACCTTTCTCCTGCTTCTTCTAACATATTCTTCGAGTTTCCTTCCCAGTCACAGGGTATAAACATCGTGATTAATACGCATTAACTCGCCTGCAATTGGTTTTGTTAGTTTGCAGCATCAGTTGCGCTCCATCTTGGACAGGCCCACCGAGCGACCCGGCGACGGACAGCGGTGTGCGACCGCGAGAGAGGCTTTTTGAGCAAGAGCCACCGGTTTTCCGGCTAGTGGGCGCTCTTTGTCTGGGCGCAATTACGAGAGCGACCACTGGCGCTCTTTGAAGACAAAGGGATCGCCGACGAGGACCTCCAAGGACGGTCCCGTTACACGGGTGATTCAACGGCGGCCTGCGAGACGACGCGAAGCTTGTCGTCGTGAGGTTCGGTCCTCGTTTAGGATCGGGCCGTATAGACCCTTTTTCCGTTTAGTCTTTTCCCCAGCCATCCGGTAGGCATATCCGGTATAAGCGAGGAAAAAAAAATTTATTTTTTATCCTGCAAATTGCAAAAGAAGAAAGAAGAAATATATATATATAGGAAAGGGGAGGCAAAACGAGAATGGGTGAAGGATACGCTTATATCCTAAATATATTCTATTCGCGTGGCGACGGCAAAACAATGTTTTCCCCCATTCTGGAAGTGACGATATTCAAGATGGCGGCGCCCTTGTGGAAAAGGTCTATACAACGTACTTAACCAACCTCATTCTAACGCGCACTTTTTTTCTTCTTTTACAATTTACTTTTACAATTAGAACAGTGTTTAGAAGGTATGGACACTCAGTCGATTGATTTACCGGTGTATCCGGCCTCAACTGCGAAATCTGTGAAATCCTAATGGGCAGAACAAATTAAAAAATATATATATATATATATATATATATATATATATATATATATATATATATATATATATATATATATATATATATATATATATATATATATATAGTAATCCGCAAATTTCAAAATACAAAGGCTTTGTTGAATGACCCTCGGAAGTAGTAGTCGCGCCTGGCCCTACGCTTCCGAACAAAGCACAGGACAATTAACGAAACTCTCCGAAAAACAACAATATTCGCCAACGATCAACATCGAGCCTGCTGCCAGTATGTAGCGAAGCAAACAACCGAGAATTAGCGTAAGTTCAACAACCTGCCAGCTTCTGTGGCACGCGTGCAGCAAAACCTCGCAACAAACAGGAAAAACCAACCACACGCGACGGCGTCGTGAGTAAAGGGGAAAGGGACAGGGGGGTTAGGACGTTTGCGCGAAGGTTCTCCCAAACACAGAACGAGCCAGACATCATAAAACAATCAGAAAGCGAAGACGAATGAATACACTAATTAGGGAGAAAAAAAGTACGCGGCTGTAATCATCCGCTAAACGCCCACAACGACGCTATGCCGAGCGCAAGTTCGTCTGCTGCTTTTGCGGGGGGGGGGGGGGTTGTGGTGACGTCAAAAGGACTCCGAGCTCTGATTGGCTCTCATTAAAGGACAGTGGATATACCTCGAGGCAGCTTGCTTCGAGGTCTACCCACTATCCTTCAAATCAGAGCCAATCAGAGCTCGGCGTACATTCTGACGTCACCACAACCCCCGCAAAAGCAGCAGACGAACTTGCACTCCGCGTAACCCCGCTCCCGTACAATCATATAAAAAAATAAAAATAAATCTCAACCGTCATTCCGCGTCAGAATAAAAAAAAGTGGCCATAATAGATACATTGAACCGAGAGCGAGAACGGGCCCACGTGATCCAACGACGCGCTTGGATGCGCGCATAAACGTAGTGGTGTTTGGCCACCAATCGCAGCACCGATACCGCAACCACGGTCGCCGTACATCGCTTCGCCTATACACTCCATTTCGCGCCAAGCACAACCGCAGCCGACAATCCGACGGAGCCAATCATGACGCACCAAAAGTCCGCAGACTTTTGTCCGCAAACATTATCTGAGGCGTTTTTTTTTTTTTTTTCCTTGTATGGCGGTTTCGCCAGGTTGACCATACAAAACCCGTCTGCTGAAGTGCTCCAAACATATACATGTATTAAAAAATAAAAAAAACACAAGAAAACATGCTGTCGAACATGGCTTGAGCCGCGTCCGCAGACAATTTGTCGTCATGTCCGCGGAGAACGCCCGTGCCTTTTTTACAACGATGTGTGCACGACCAGTGCCGACTGCGGCTTCACGTGTACAGAGACGCGAGCAGAGCCGAGTCCGGATTCTAGTGTTCGTCAACCCCGGCTGTCTTACGCAACGCGATTTCCCTCGGGTTCCCCGTGGAAAATAAGTTGAGCGTCGAACGGATACGGCAACAACGAAGGAGTCGAGGCAGGGTCCGCGTGTACGCGGTGCGTACTACCGTGGAGGGCAACAGCGGTCATGGTTCGCTTCGCATCTCTACCCGTACGCGTCCGCTCTGCGCCTCGCCTATCCCGCCTCCTCGCCGCGACTCCGAAGAACGTTCGAATGCGGCGATCCGGCGAGCGATGCCTGGAAACGGGCGGCGCACAAAATCGAGAGAAAAAAAAATTGTTACCGTCACTTTTTTTAGCTGTCCGAAGCTCCTGCATCTATAGACCATTCCAATAATCGCCTTCTTTTGTCTACGGAGCTTTGGAACGAGTTTAGGGCGTGCGCACAAGCTGTTTTCTGCAGAATATCGGGTGCCGCGCAGGCGTCCACATCATGGTGACATGGCATTCAGTCACCTGGGTTATAAGTGGGGTTCCGTGTTTTCGGACAAATCCGAGAAAAAGAATTCGAAAAACACTCGCCGGTAACTTTTTCCTCAATTCGGATTCATCCAAAAACCTCAAAATTAAAAAAAAAAAAAGAAAACACATGTTTATAAATGCGTAGGGTCAGCGGTCCTGAAGGAATGCCACTTTAGTTTCCTTTGAAATCTCGCACCGACAAAAAGGGTTTGCCTTTTAGTTCCAAGAAATACCCAAACTTCATATATATATATATATATATATATATATATATATATATATATATATATATATATATATATATATACATATAAGTGAGGGAGAGGTGACTATTAATTATTGCGCTGGAGCTAAAATTGTTCGCGAATCAGGTTGTCGTCTACCAAGCTGAACGAATTTGAAACTAATAGTACGCAGAGGCTGGTCAGTAATTGAGTCCGCCGAAACCAGTGGCCGGGATGTCCACGGCTAATCGCCCGTACAGGCGAAGGTTGCAGGTTCAATCCCTGCTCCTGGCCCAATTGTTCGCGGGCACTGTATCTTTTCGCGAACTTTAATGCGATTCAGCGAATAATTAGGTTCCTCTTCGTTTACAAATACTACGGCTCACTTGTCGATCTTCCTCATTCCAGTATATATATGTGCATGTATGGATTGGAGGCCGATATGGCGTATGAAGACAATAGATGCATGTTGTGTACATGTAGATAATACATATACCAGGAGGATATTATATATAGTATGTATGCTCTATGCAAGTTATCTATATATGATAACCGAATTTCTTGCCCTTAAACACAATATTAAAAAAGTTACAACTTAATTATCCCAAACCTTAATAATTTTCCTAAATGGGCTCATGGCCCAGGACAAAACGACACAAGCCTTTTTTTGTTGCGACGCGTAGTTTTCGCAATATCCAATTTGTCCACGTCTCGTGAAACCTACGTCTCGCTCTGGAGGAGTACCTTTCCCCTTAGCACGCGGGTGCGCTGCGGCGAAGCAGAGACACAGCAACATCGCGACGCCTCGTTCGTTGCTTCCACTGCATTACGACCGCTCATGCGGTGAAGAAGCTGCACCTCAACAAAGCTAACTCAACCCACCAAAACAGACCACGAGACTTCTTGCAGAAACTTCCGAGTACTGTCAGTGCTTGGTGCGAAATCAAGTCGAATAGTACGTTATTTGAGGCAATTATCGAAAGTCCTGACAACCCGAAAGAGCCTACCCGAACGATCCGGCCGGTAGCGAAGCCTGCAGCTGTTATATTTTCTGTATTATTTAAGTGAACTTAAGTTCTGGCGCAATGTTGCGGCAAATTCCTCACATTTTGGTCAAATGTAGCAGGCTGTAGCAGGGTAAGCACTTTGGCACAGTTTGGCGCAAATGGCGCAGCAATCACATCCCTGTTTTCGGCTTCTGGTTGGCCAAGAGAGCATGTCAAGCCCTCTTTCTGCGTCTGGTGCACGCCCTGGCTCTGCCCGCGCCTCCCGTTGACCAGACTCTCTATATACCCGCGGCTCTGGTTCGGGCGGGCGGTGTGGGTAGTTTGCCGTTTCGATCTGGATGAGCATCGCACCGGCGTGCAGTCGCGTACAAGTCATACTTGGTGCCCGTTAGACCCCAGGCTAGCAGCAGTCATACTGCACAGGCTACATTTCTCATCTACAGTGGGTAACAATTTCATCATACTCTCGCAGACTAAACTCCCGCTGTCTAAACGGTTAATTTGTTTTTGCGGGTAGTTTGCGAGTAGGTGCGTGCTACTGTCACGGTGTCACTGTACGTGCTGGCTGATTGACGTCACATGTGAGTACTGTACACTGGTACTGTTTCCAAGCGCTTGTATAACATTTTTTTATGCGTTAAAAATTCAGTCCCAAAACGAAATTAAGCTTATATTTGTTTTGTTGTCCTTGTTTCGTAACAGGGCTTCTGATGACAAATTGTCTTAATGCATATGACGCTGTGTTGAACTCACCATTTCCTCTTAACAACTGTGAGCTATGGAACCGGTTTGAACTGGTTCGCGCTTGGTGGAACCGGTAATCAAACCGTTATTTCAAAGGCACCACTGAACCAGAACCAATCCGGAACAAAATGCAAAGCTACTGAACCCAAACTCGAAGCGAACCGGAATGATGACCGGTTGAACGCCCTGCTTTTAACCACCCGATCTTCTAGTGTTTGCGTGGAACACAAATGAAGAATTAACATGTTAAGAAATCGCAAGAACCGTACAGCAAACGGAATTCTACGTTTTAAGGCAGGCCCCATAATATGGTGCTACAGTTTCTTGTGCTGGCGCAGTATACCGATTGCATTTTGTCAGCGGCTTTCTGTTCTTGCCGCAGTGCATGGACGGTTTGGGGCTGCTGTAGACACTTTAAACACGCGCCAGATTGAGCCGCC
This sequence comes from Ixodes ricinus, assembly GCA_037355805.1. Taxonomy (NCBI): domain Eukaryota; kingdom Metazoa; phylum Arthropoda; class Arachnida; order Ixodida; family Ixodidae; genus Ixodes; species Ixodes ricinus. Next base: position 130,559 of record JAZHYW010027448.1, on the reverse strand, counting down.
TTGCCGACCGGTGGAAGCTCCTCCACCTCACTTTGTAACGACGCTGAGGAGCGCTCCTCTCACCGTTCGACTCCGCTAGTGGAAAGCGGAGGGCCACTGTTCTTGACCTGTCACCGACTATAGATGTCTCACCGAGATAGTTAATGAGTTCGTTAAAAATGTCGAGAGCATAGTACTTTATCACACGTCGTAAGTGTTGATTAATCACGATGCTTGTCTGGTGTTCTACTCCCACACTCAAAGTCCATCGCCATCCTTTTTTTTTTTTTTCACTTGTTCTGTTTGCGTTAAACTAGTGCTAGAGCCCTTTGAATGCTGTGTCATTGCCTGTCTAGTCAGCGAATCATATGATAGCAGCATTTTTTTTTTTTCGTGCTTTTTGTCGCAGCATGTATTAAGTATTCTGCGCCGCCGTTTTTTTTTATTTTCTTTATTGTGTATTGTTGTGTGCATGTATGTGACTTACTGCACTGTACTACCCACTCCTGTAAAAGCCCTGTTTAGGGCTGACAGTATCAATAAATCAATAAATAAAATGAATGCCGAGCCACTGAAGCGTTTGTTGACGAGCCTCCACAAAAGCCTATGCTGGGGAGAAGGACACAGTAGCACCTAAAGTGGCAATAACCTGTCCTGCTGTGGCAGTGATGAAGTGAATCGAAGGGAATAAGAGGAAACAAAAACTGAAGGTGGGTTATAGCGGCGCCTATGCACAGCTGCCTGAAAGCATCTATACGCGGCGTCGCTTCTAACAGCGCACTGGCGGTGTTAAGTGGAAATGTTCGAGAGCAGTGAGCCAAGATAGACTTCTTGCGCCACTGCACGAATCTAGACAGTGTTGCTAAGGCCTTAACGAACAAACAACACGCTAACCATCGTATCTCTGGAGGGTTACGGTCCGTTTGAGAAGAAAATGGGCTGTTTTAATTTTGTCGCCTGTGGCGACTCGAAAGCATTTTACGCTTGATCGCGATATCGACGCTTCAGTGACACCAAGTGCCACGAAGCGAGTTCTGCGACCACCCTTCGGCTTAGCGGAAGAATTTGAGGAAGCTTTTGCATAGCTTTGCAGTCGTCTCTGCGTTTGATAACGTCAGCAGCTTTATGGTGCTCCTTTCCAGTAACATAATGGGGCTGTCGACGGCCATTTCTTAACGCTCAGGAATTAGGGAACTGCAACGGAGGAGTTCAGTCATTCCAGGAGTGGGAATGGGAGAATCGGCCCAGTGTCTCCATTCCAAGGAGTTGAAATGAATGGAATTGTCGAAAACTCTAATTCCCCGGAATGGAATTGGAGTAGGAGGGACGTGCCCATTCCGCAACACTGAAGCTAGTGCAAATAGCTATCTCGATTAATTTTGTGGTTCGGTAATGGGGATATAGGTAACAAACAAGCTCGACTTTCTAAGTTCCGCTACCAGTAGATGTCCTTCTAAAGCCTTGAGCTCATGTACATAGGCTCCCTACGGGAGCCAGAATTGCGCGTTCAGCCATTTTGAAATCCTAAGCTATGAGGGAAAGCCGCTCTTTGCGCGTGAAGGAGCCGTGCTCCGTCGATTACGGCCGGTCACGTGACTGAATACGGCGCGTGCTACGTCGGCGAAGCGACTTTCCTGCACGGCGCAGGATTCTTTGCTCCCCACGTGATCGATCTCGGCGAACAGCGGCGTGGCGGCACGTGGAAAACAGACGAGCAACTCTGGCTCCCGTAGGGAACCAATACAGGAACTATGGTACAGTCTAAAGACATTTACGCACAGTCGCGTTTGGGAGCGTTTGACTGCGTTGCGTCAAGAAACGATAGTGAGCCATCGGCAATTCAAAGAATAGCTTGGCACGCGACACAAGAAGCAGGGATGTCCTGGTTTCTCGCAGCCGCAACGCAGTCAAACGCACTCAACGCAACTGTGCGTTTTGTTACGTTACGTTACGAAAAGTCATCGGGAAATCTGTGCTTCGTATGAAGCGTGGCTACCAATTCGAGGAGTTGTACCTGGCACGCGACATTCGAGACACGAATGTTTCGGTGACTTACAAGTAACGTAAGAAAAAGGTGATGTGTGAAAAGTTGAACCAAGCTCAACCCCTTACGTTAAGTTACGACAAGCCTTGTGTACATGGCTGCCACGGTAACTCACCGTCCTAGCTCGTCGTCACCGAAACATTCGTGTTTAGAATGTCGCGTGCCAGGCTATCTCCTTGAATTGGTAGCCACGCTTAACACGAAGCACTGACTTCCCCGTGACTTTTCGTAACGTAACGTAACAAAACAGGTCTGTGTGAACCAGTCTTAACGGTGAGTTCACACAGAGGCATTTTCCTACTACGTTACGACCGCCCGTGTCACCGGGACATCCGTGCTTCGAATTAATTCGTGGCGATCGGTTCAAGGAGTAGCTTTGCACGCGACATACGAAGCGCGAATGTTCCAGTGACTACTCACGTAACGTAAGAAATCGTAACCAGACGCACACGTGCCACGAGCGGGTGCTCCGCCGCCATTCGCTTCCGAGGACCGCTCACTTCAGTGCTACGCCGCCGTTTGCTTCAAGGGCCGCTCGAGACACGGGCCTCGTGCACTGGCGCATTTGACGCTACTTGAAAGACAACCAGAAACAAAGAATGTTCGCGACTCATACACCACGCGAATACGCTAAACGCATTGTTTATAATTTCTCGAGAAGCGCGTTTGTCCACGGAAGCTGAGGCACCACGCATGAGCAGGAACCCGTTTTCGGAAGAGCCAAGAATCCGCAGATTCTACGCAATGTCACGGCGTGAGATACACGTGTGTGGTGTGCGTACAACTGTCCAAAAGAGCATGTTCAAAAAACACAAAACAAACATGGAAAAGAAAAAAAACGAAAACAAACGTCAAGGGAGCTTGCGTAGCGCGGAAAGTCGAAAAGCCTCCTGTAGTAGTATTTTCTCGTGCTTGCGCCGACTGACCCAGATGTTTCCCGCGCCGAAAACGACAGAGAAGAAACACAAAACTCTGGTGAGAAGGAAAGAAATAAATAAGGAAAGGAAAGAGAGGGGGAGCGCGAGAGAAAGCGCCAAAAAGGGATAGTGACGCTCCGGATTCCGACAACCTCCGCCGGACGAGGGAAATCCCCTGCTGCTATTACGTAGTTCCGGCACGGCGCCCTTACGGAGCTCTTCGCTCGTTCCCCTTCCCCCGTTTCTTTCACGTAACCCTCTCCCCCGTTGTCGTAATCAAAGAAGAAGAAATGGCGGGCAAACTCGTTCTCTCTGTCTCCTCCCTCTCTTTTTAGATTCCCTCCTCAGAACGCGTGGAGTGTGTCGTCGTAAATCGTGATCTCCCTACCTCGTTGGAAACATTCCCAAGAGAAAGCTCGTTGATCTTTTCGAACTTTGAAGTAGCTTTTTCTTTTAGGCAGCCAAACTAAACACATTTTCGAATTACTTAGGGTTACTCTCTCCAGCAACTTTAGTAAAATGTCAATATAATCTATCCCCTAAAAGAAAAAAAAAATGAGTAATTTACAATGTCGCTTATGATTCTAAGAACAATAATGATTATAATTTGCTATAGTTTGCAAATATTAAAAATTCACAACTTACAAAATTATAGACTATGCATCACTATCAACAACGAAAAAAGAAAAAAGAAATGGAACTCCAATTTTAACGGAACTAACTGCATTAGAGCAAAATAATATAAGTTGCATTGACCCGCCACAATGAATAACGGAAGGTTCTTAAGTGCAAATCAAATCTTGGACAATATATAATTCCCAAGTTCATCAACAGCTTACCGTTAACAGTTACGGCCTTTCTTTTTGAATAATTGAACACGTAATGTTGCTTATGTTCCTTACCTCATTATTGTTCGTAGCTTTATGGCTGTAATCTGTTTTTCTTATGCGTGTATTGCTTGAACTGCACAAAGTGATATATACCACTGCCGATGGGGCTCAAGGCTGGTCAAGCTTCGTATTAAAGCTTTTTTCCCTGCCGCCCCAATATTATTATTATTATTATTATTATTATTATTGTTATATTCAAAATAGTGACAGAAAAAAAAGCAGAACCCATCCTTTGGGAATGATTATCTACGTTAATGCGAATAGCATCAAACGGTGCCGGAGTTATGCGCGTTCGTCAGGTGGCCGGCACACTCTAGATACGCCAGCCCACTCTTGAGGCGATTCTAAATTTGTTGACACTTTCACAGCCCTGCGCACGATCTCCGCAGCCCAGCACGTGCGTTTGTGTCACTTAGGAAGGCGAGCAAAGCACGCGCCATACGCACAAACACTCAAAATGGTACCGACCAGACTTTCTGGCGTCTCAGCTAGTCTCAACCAACGGTACTCTAAACGGTTGTTTATATCTTTACCATAGGACGCGCTTTACAGCGCTGTCACAGCTGCCGAGAGGCGCGCGTTCCATGCACGAGGGCTCATTCCGCTCTCGTGAGGCTGGAGCACGGCCGCTACATCACCCTCTCCCGAGCGCGGGAGAGGGTGAGCTAGCGGCCGTGCTCAGCCTCACGAGGCAGGAATGAGCCCTCGTGCATGGAACGCGCGCGGGGAGAGGGTGATGTAGCGGCTGCTCAGCCTCACGAGAGCGGAACGAGCCCTCGTGCATGGAACGCGCGCGCACCGGTAGCTGTGACAGCGCTGTAAAGCGCGTCCTATGGTAGAGATATAAACAACTCGCTTAAAGCGCGTTGAATGACTGCCTTCATAGCTCTGTGGTTAGCGCGTCTGCCTGCTGATCAAAGGGTCAACGGTTCGAATCCCAGCCGGCGCCGGTCTTTTTTATTTATTTATCGACCCGCGGCGTAAGAGGTTAGGATAGCCAGATAGATAGATAGATACATAGACGAAAAGTGCGTGAAGTATCCAAAGAATGCTATTCGCATTAAAAGCAAATGAAGATTATTCAGTTCAATTTAATGTTTTGTTTTCACGTGCTTACCAACAGCGAAAACGAACATTCAAATTTCCCGCGCCTTCCAGTGGGGGTGACGCCACATGTACAACATGCAAGTCAAGCGGGCAGTCGAACAATCCAATATCTCGCTTCCGCGCTCGTGTTTCTGTTTCGGCATCAATTTTTTTATTATTATTATTATTATTATTAAAAATATACGCGATTCTGCAGCAAATTATTGATTGGGTAGTCTCCCGGCACCATATTAAATCACCTGGCTCAAAATAAAAATAATAAAGGGGGGCTCGTGTCATTTTAAGTTGGATTAAAGAGTGCACTGCTAACACATTAGCAGACGGGTGACTTTATTTTTTCATCTTTTTTTTTCCCCTAACCACTTGTTAAGTAAGTTCGGGACAATTGCCTAAGGGCAATATACAAGAAATCGGTCACGCGGTTGACGATTAATTGCGCTCGGATGTAATATGTTTATTTTTGTGTTGACCATCCTATCTGAAGGAACCGGCAGGGAAGCCCGTCGTGGTTTTGTCAGGAGAGCGGTGGAGACCGTGCCAGTGGGTTCTCCTGGTTCTCCGCGGGCTCCGCAGATTTCGCCGTTTTCCGTTCTCCGCGGGCTCCGCAGCACCACGGGGCCTTCAGCGCCCACGGGATTTCACCGTTTTCCGAGTTTGCTTGTGATCACGGGGACGGTTGCGTTTCTGCGCGACCCTTCGGGGCCTATCGGGTTTCGGCCACGGAACCGCCTCGCGGGACTCGACTATGGAGTGGGTGGACTCTACCAGTGTACTCGATCCTGCCGGCCAAAGTCGGTTACGGAGTTGACGAATGTCTCAGTGTCCAACCCCGATCCACCATCGGTCTTTCGGGGACAGGTGCCTTCATAAAAGGTTTAAAACAATTGGTCGACCCTTGCCCGAGGGCGAGGAGGTACATGCTTTCATAAGCCCACGTCCGGGCCACGGAGGAGAGTTAGATTTTGGATTTGGACTGGAACGAGAGATTTGAGGCGATTCGGTCGACCTCTTTGTATCATCCATATGTCTTTGTAAATACTGTTCTATGCAAAGAAACTGCCTGCCATTGAAAGAACCATGCTTGCTGTCGTCGCAATGTACCCAAGGGATAAGAAAAGACCCCGGATGAAGAAGATACAAGAGTCGACCCCAACTCAAAATGTGTCGTTCCGTACGGGTCTCTTAGAGCGAACCCATAACCTTTAGCCGAGTATTATTAGTATTGCTACTTCTATTATGCTGTCAACAAGAGTAGTGCAACGTACTCTCCCCTTCCCCCTTTGTTCGGTCAAACCGGCGGACGTAAGGATGATTTAAAAAAGAACGATGCATGCCCACATTTGACGGTATACTGACCTTTTCGCGTTGGATCGGTTTCTCTAAAATGACAACTGCTGTATTCGCGTACGTAAATAAATAAAAAAAATTTATAGACCTACAAACATTGCCACCATAAATATGTAGCACAAGACATTGTAATTACGCCTTTACTTTGTACACGAATTGCTATTATTTATTTATTTTATTTTTATTTTACATCACGTATACATGCAAAAGTGCCTAAAAAACATACCGTCTGATAAAAACTTGTCGGCCATAGAATACAGATGTATCCTACCGTATTATTAAACTCTCATAAACTACGCACTATGGAAAGAAAACTGAATTTGTCTACGTGTCTTGGAAGAGCTCGTGAATATTTGAAGGTACTAGCAACATACGGCGCATGTGCAAAGCGTTTACAGGACACTACCTGTTAGTTAGAGCCCACAGCGATTAGTAACTCAGGATATATACACAATAACTAGCAGCAGGAGCTAAATATATTATGACTCGATACGTATCAAACCATGCGGTAGGGTTAGGACCAAGGAAGGCATCGATCTCTTGGTGCTACTTGTCTAGGTTGTTCCGAAAATCGAATGCCTCTAAGGTTCAAAGTCTGCTGACCATAATTCGTACCTATACAGTGATGTCTCGTTAATAGGGACTTTAGTAGTCTTAAGAGAAAGAGATAAAATGCAATAGGTTCAGAAGTACGAGGGGAACGACGAACGAACACTGTCAAGGCCTTGGAACGATCTGAACATTAAACCTCTCACGGAAGATTTCCATCGCAGTACACAGACAGATTTAAAATATCTCATTTATCATTGTCTTTAAGTGCTTATAGGATTCCGGGGTCAGTTATAGCAAGTGTCTATTTATAAAAGCGAAGATCAAGGTCATAAGCGCTCATTTGCAACATAAATCAAATTCACCGTCCCCCCTTTTTTTTTACGGGCAGTTTTTTTGGGGGTTTGTGTGTGTGTGTGTGTGTGTGGGGGGGGGGGGGGTATTTTTAAAAAGATACGTGGAGCGTAGTCCTGTTTCCGCTAAATTTGCCAGGCGATGCATCTTCCGGTGGAGCCTCGTCACGGGAGTTCGCACGAGAATAAGCATTATGTTTTAATCACAGCCGATTTTGAAAATAGTCACATGACTCATATCAGAGTTTGCTTAAACTTTACGCGTAACGACCAACGCAGCGGCAGAAACCCATCTGACATTAACGCAGAGCCAGATGTCCGCGAGCTTGAATCCATTTAGAGATCAATCGCTAGTGGCTTTGCCCAACAGGTGTCTACAGTCAACTCCGGACAAGAGCAAAACATCGAATCACCAAGAACCGAACTACTATGTATCGAACACACACACACACACTTTATTAAATAATAAATTTTATATATATATATATATATATAAAACTGAGCCTCTTGACACTGCATTACTCAACAACTTCTCTAAAAAAAGAGAAAAAGAAAGCGAGGAATAGAGAGACACGTCTGAAAACAACAATGGACCGTCAAGAGGCAGCGTTGCTTACTTAACGCCCCCACAAAAGAAACCAACAACCGCCAGGTGCACAACCGGACAACTGTTTTCTCTGGCGGCGCAAAGCCTAAAGTAGGCTGTTTTTCACGCATGGAACTGTTTCCTACAGAGTGTTTCACCCCCGACAATAAGACCATCTCTTGTTTCTCAATTTGATTCTGTTGCTTTCCGAACTTTTTGCGTCCGTGCGTCATGAATTGACATTTGTATATGTTAATGAAGAGTATTAAATACAGTACTACTTATCGTGTGTTTTACTGAGCATTTGTATTTGTAATTATACTGACAACTACGTTTTCTAAACAAATTTATTTGTTTGTTTCGTGAACATGCATTTGGTATTTCGCCTTAAACTAACTTTCTTTATATTTTGTGTCATCCGTCCCTTGTGTAATCTCCGTCAAGGGCCCTCAAAGTACAATAAAGAAATAAATAAATAAATAAATACACATTTGCAGCGCTTATAAAATATCATCTAAGAAAATTAAAAAAACAGTACCTAGTCACTGGGTTCTGGACGGATGCGTGACGTCTGCTATTAGCAGATGGCACTGCGCATGCCCAGAACGCGCTCCACAGCCCGGTAGACAAACATGGCGGAGCGCAGAAGGCGATTATTTCAATGACTATTGGAATGACTGAAGCTGATTATTATAATACTGTAAAATGGTACTGTGTTTATTTCTATTTTTTTTCAAACTTTAAAGATTCTTTAAGGGCACAAGGCGGCACGCGGTCTTCTCAAAAAATTACGTCAGGCGATTTGAATGAATGCGTACCCGCTGTCACAATGGCATCGCTCCGAAGCAAGTGACAGTGGGTGACGAAACAAAACAGCGCACAAAGAACGAAGAAAGAAGAGAACTCGTGGAACTCGTCCACATCGCCAATTTAATGACAGTGAGTGGGTGATGAGTAACGTAACGGAACACAACAACCGCACTCATGTGACTCAAACCCATGCCGACAACAGGGAGTTTTAGTAGATCGTTCCGATGAACTCCGACAACGATACCCTCCCGATGCCTTTGCGCACGCACCGTATGGTGATCGGGTATCGTTATCGGACGTATCAGAACGATCTACAACGACTCTCTAATGCAACGCTTCTCTTAGGTGTCTGTAAGTTTATACAGCCTAGAACTTAGTCTGCCTCAACGGGCGACTGGTCTCCCAGCTGTAGATGAGAAATTTAGCCAGTGTAGTACAAACCGCTAACCTGGGGTCTTTAACGTGCATCACGCAGTAGTGAAACACGACCGCACGCGGTGCGATGCTCATCGCAGACCGAAACGGGCAGCGGTGGCGATTGAACCCAGGATCCCTGGGTTCCGACGCTTCTCGTAGCCACAAACTCGAGCGCGGAATAAACATTTACAACGCATATTTCGAAGATGGCAAATACGTCCACCTAATTCCTAATGGATGTCAAAGCACAGTTCAGATGGCATTTGATTGTAATCCAACGCAGGTTCTAGAGAATAACTGCGGGATTATACCTTTCCGCCCAGTCGCCGGAAAGTCATTCGTTGCGATTTACGGAGGAACCCTTGGCAAGTAAAACGACAACCGCACCCATCCCCCCTCCCCCAGTAAAAAAAAAAAATAATAATAATAATAAAAATTAAACAGCAGATTGCAGTGCGCAAGTGGGATGTCCCAAGCTATTTGGGAGACCCAAAAGCTTTGGAGCCCCCTATTCTAAAGCTCCCTACTGTTTGGAGGAATCGCGTGCCTGAGAGTGTTAGGCTAGCGCACTGCAGCTCGGAGCATGTAGAGCGAATGTTCGTGGAGAGAAGCTAACGGGAAAAGAAGGTAACTGGACAGAAAATCGTCGCAAAACAATCGAATGCGGAGAAACTCTCACCAACGAGCTTGTGAACCGAGCTTTCAGAAGGCTAAAGTATGCTCACTCAACTGAAATACGCTTACTCAACCAAAGTAAGCCTGGATGCGGTAGGTGTATTCTATTCTGCATTTTAACCAACAGAGAAAAATTACAGGAGGACGCTTAAGCTTCGCCTTTAAGAGTGGAACGCGATACCTAAACATATAAACCCCCGTTCGTTCCCCGTCCGTGTCGTTCTGTGTTTGTCCCTTGTCCGTAACCCCAGTCTCAGGTTTACAACCACGCTCAAGCATGTCTGCTGGCTGGTTAGTAACGTGTCTGGCTCGTAACGGAAAGGTCGTAAGTTCGAATCTCGCCGCCGCCTAAAATTTTTCACTTACTATATCAAGTGAAATCGTTCATTCACATACGGCGACCATTAATTCGCATTACATGTCATGTTTTAATCACCTTCATCCCACGCGTGAAGTCACGCTTCACGTGAACGTTGTGGGTTGTTTGAAATTCCCGCGCGAGGTCATGTGGCTGCGACGTCATGACCCTATCGACCAATAAGGATTTTCCCGTCCCGCGCCATCGACCTTGACGCCGGCTTTTCTGCGACACGAGCTCTTTGAGGCTATCGCTTTGGAATTTGTTTGTTCAAGTATAACCTCATACACGTAACCTGTGTGAGTTGTACGGGTTGCACGACAAAAATAATTTCTATATAACTATGATTAAAATTGATGCCGGAGAAACAATACAACCAGAGTAGCTGGATCTCAAGGCTACAAGCTCGCGCTTGCGGAATTCGCTGCCGTACATCTTTAAGATTAAGTTTAGGCTAGATAACAGCCCGAGACGAAACCTTGTTTTAATCTTATTATACCAAAAGAAAAAAGAAAACAATCGTAACCTTTTCGTCTGCGACCAGTCTGTGTCAGCGTACGTCAGACATAAGCAACCGTTTCCAGACAACAAAGCCAAAGTCCACTTAACCGGCAGCGGTCACGCTAGTCTATCTTTCCGTCAACTACAACCGTAACGTCGCTAAATAACAAAAGAAGAAGAAGAAAAAAAAGTCTTAGCCGTTGGAGTAAGTGACGGTTTCTCCACCGTAATAACTTTCCTCGAGTCTGTTTATGCCATCACGCTCTTCTGCACGCGCAACGGGAAAACGCGCGGGCTAAAGAAAACCGCTTTCGGGACGCTGCCTCCGGCGCCAACAAAACACGCAGAACACGCCAAATCCTGAGCGCTCACGTCCTGAGAGAAAGAACGAGATAGAGAGACAGAAGAGCAGACACAGAAAGCTGACGAAAGGTTAGGAGCACTCGTTTTGTCGCGACGACTTGATGTTATGATTAAAATGCAATTAAATGCAAAGGTCCGCTCGAACAAGTTGAAGTTGTTCGAACGCTTGTCAGCTTTTATTTATTATTTTTTTTTTATAAAATGCAATTGACTTGAGTCATTTTGCAGAACCTTTTTGGAGCAGCCAAACGTTCATTATAGAGCAGCACAAAGTACTTTTGGAGCACAAACACACACTTCATTTTTTATTCATACCACTGCGAATATTATCTGTTAACATTCGTGTATTGGCCAATCCAACTAAGAGAAACGTGCATGCTTTGACTTCACGCGTCTGTGCAACGACAGGTTTGATTTCCTCAAACGTAGAACTAGGTGCTTAGTTTTGAAAGAAGCACTAAGCATGGCAACAAGGTGCTGGTCGATGAAAGACAGTATGGATGCTGTGAATGCATTTTTAGGTACGAAATGAAATGCAAATCAAATAATAAAATATACCACTAAAATAATGTTAGAATAATCTTGAGCACAAACATTGATGTTTCCTTCAACAATAGTTATTAATTAAGTTCAAAAAATCGCTATCACATTATGAAAATGAATGACATTGCGTATGTAGAAATCATAATAACATAGATCGGCATGTGAACGGTAAGAATGCCGTCCCAAAACAATCCCGCAAAGTCGTTAATGTTATTTATTCCCAAGCTTCTCTCTACTGCTTCAGCTAATTTAGTTTTAATTTATTCTATTGACTGTACCTCGAACGGATAAAACATATAAAAAGGTAAAAACTTCACAACGGAATTCAAATAAAAATAAACCTTTAGAGCAGTTATTATAAACTTTCTTGCGAGTACCGTCACTAAGTCTCGAATTTTAATAAGATATCGCCCGAATACAGCAGTCTATCATAAATAATAGCCGCAGTTTAAATCAGAACTTTTTACTGCATCAAAGAGCTGTTACATTAACACACACAAAGTTCCACTTTTTTTTTCTTCTTTTTAATATACCCGACACTTGCGTGTTTAACACCCCGCACTGGGGAATGCTTTCCCTTTAGCACTCGGATGCACTGCGGCAAAGCAAGAATAAGCAAAATTGTGGTGCTTGCTTCGCCGTCGCCGCCTCACCGCAGTACACAGGAGCGCGGCGAGAAGCGCACTCAACAAAGCTAGCTTATACGCCAGAACTAACTACGAACATAAGAGATATTGGGAAAATTTTGAGTACTGTCAGTGTTTGAAACTGACAGGGAGATGAAATAGGATAGTACGTTATTCGCGGCTAAAATCGAGAGTCTGAAAATTCCTACAAGCCTACCATAACGATCCAGACGTGTAGCGGGGCCTGAGCCATTATACCTTCAGTAATAATTGAGTGAAATCAAGATGTTGGCGCAAGTTCCTCACATTGTGGGTCAGTGTAGCAGAATGTAGCAGGTTAAGCCCTTAGGCGCAGTTTGGCGCAGAAACCGCATCACTGGTATCAATAAACAAAAAAAAAACACCTAAAAAAAAAACGAAACGCCGGGTTTGACGTTATATATACGTAGCCAGAGATCTCAGCTGCCTTGCGCGGGCAGCGTTTCTGAGTGCTCGGGTTAGGCTTGCGGAAAGCGCCGAAATGTAGAGCTCTCAGTGTAGTTATAATATGTCATGATTCCCTCCTTGCACCGAACGCGACGGGGAAAAGGTGCTTCAGCGCTATTTTGAAAGCACAGTTGTGGCAACTTCACTCTCAGGAAAAGGAAGTGTAGTTTTACACCCCGCTGTCCCACTCCCATATAATACACCCCAAAACTTCAGTTCGACTTGCAGCACACCGACGTCGAACTGACGGCCCCAACTTTGACAAACGTTGCTTGATAACGGTGCGATACAACTTACTGAACAGCTAAAGTACTCATAAAAGACCACAGAAAAAACAAAACAAAAAACACTGAGGTGTAACAGTAAAACCAAAAATCCCCGTTTTTTTGCGGCTATTAATACGTACATTAACTGTTTTACTAAGGCGTACCGCTCGGCTATCAAGCCGCTCGTGTAAGTTGATACTGTCGGTTCGATGTCAGTGAGCTGTACGACGGACTGAAATTTTGGGGTGCCTTATATGGGACAAGGGTTGTGACACTATATAACCTTTTAATGCGATAGCGTTAAAATGTTTTTACTGCCACGTCGGGACCACTGTCGATGCACGGCCGGAAGAGGACGCTTCTAAACACCCTAATCGGAGACGCGCTAAAGGTGCACTGTAGGTTCTACTCACTGACACTTTAAGAAATGCAGGGCGTGCGAGTCCCCAGCGTCTTATTATAGCCCCACTGAGACTGCGGCATTATCCGATAAGGACGTCGAATCACCAATGACAAAGCATCGTAAGATAGAAAGCCTGGCGAGATTCTTCGGAGAGGCGAAGTCGATATCTACGTGTCGCTCAGAGTACCGTAATTGATCCTCGAATCACTCGTTCGTGCCGTCGCTCTCTTTTGGGACGCGTGAATAACACGGTGCAGCGATGGGCTGATCTCACCAGCCGAAATCGTTTTACTCGTGAAATAGCGGCAACTCCCCGTTGAGAGTGAAGTCAGCTCTGTGGGCAAGTAGGTTGTCGAGTTGCGTATAATTCGAGCAAAAACACACCCAGAAAATTCTCATATTCTGCTACAAAAGGCGGAGGGGAAAATTTCCCAACAATTGATTGGTAAAAAAAACGGTTTGTAATTAGTTTTTGTTTACGTCAGATTTTGTGGGGCGCCTTAAACTGATGTATTTCCTTTAAAGGACACATTTAAAATAAACAAAAGCAGGGATAAGTAGAACGCACAAGAAGCGACGGCACAGCAATACACTTCTTGACTACTCGTTTAAGTTCTATACGTTCTTCTTTCCTTTTTTCTTGTGTGTCATTAGACTGGAATAATGTTGACCCGCACAAGTGTCGGATCTTTTGTTAAATCGGTTGAGATGCACCTTATGAAAGATTCATTCGTGCCGTTTTTTTTTTTCTTTTTATTAATAGCGAAAAGTGTGAAATGCCATGAAAGTTGTTACTCCTGTACCTCGTTTTGTATTTCTTTTTGCATTTGCAGTGTCTGGAATAATCCTTAACAGGGATTGACTGTATCTTGAAATAGACAAATAAAACTGAGAAGCATTCAACTTTAATCTTTGTGAACAGCGCGTGTGCAGGAGCCCCTCTCACGGGGAAGGTAAGCCTCAGCGCTTGCTCGGCATGGAAAGCCAGCACCGCCACCCTCGAATGACGTCACGGTAAGAAACATGAGTTGGATTTTAAGTGGCACCTAAAAAAAAAGTTTCCATTCATTAACGCAACAGAACCCCCACCCAACAAAAGAAAAACAATATAATAAGTACACGTCAAAAAATATATATTTTTTGAAGGGGGAGCGGAGACACGTTGAGCCGGACACAGTTGCCGACTCGCCGAGATCGCGTGGTTCCACCCGAGCGTCTCGGCGGCCCAGCAGACGATTTGGAAGCGAGCCAGAATCGGGGGCAAGTGAAGCAACCCCGAGAAGGGACCACGCCTCGGCCAGACCCGTCGACGACAGAAATGAACGACCCCCGTCTTAATTCACGCGTTATCCTCTAACAGCGCGGCGGTTTGTTACTACCTCCCTTTCGCCGTCTCCAGACAGGGGAAATCTCGCTAAGAGATGCTCGCGGGTGCATCTGCGATACCGCGCAGAGCGCTCGGTGAACCAATCACCGCGATCTATAGAGGAAGCTCGGTCAATGCCGAGACCGATGACAAAATTAGGACCGTCATCGGTCTCGGCGTCATTATGCCATCAAAAACAACGTGCAGCCTGATTTTTTTCTTTTTTTTGTTCTTGGTTTAAACGCGTTTTCAGTTCTGTGATTGGCCGAGACGATATCCGAAGAGTGCAGCGATTGGCTCTCCTCGAGTGCTCTGCGGGAAAGTAGACGCTCCAGATTTTTCAGTTTATTATTGAGGTGATCGTGTAGCACTGCCAACTGTAATGGAATCGATTCAGTTGTGTAAAGCCCTCCCAACTGCACACAACGCGGCTTCCCCCCCCCCCTTATTTGAATTGAAATGTTATAATCGAACTACTGCAGTCACTAACAACCTAAGGAACGCAGGGCGTGGTGAATGCCAAGCATCTCATTATCGTTTCGCAGCCAATCGGCTTGCGTCATTCGCCATAAAAACACCCAAGGACGAATCAAGACGCCCAATCATAAATAAACCACACCTGTGTTTTTTTGTTGTTGTTTTTTTGTGGGGAAACAAAAGGACAGAGCAACACGTTTTCCCACTCTCCAGAATTAAAAAAAAACACAGTATTTGACTACTTCTTAACCAACCCTTGTATTAGCTTCAAGCCACTGTCAGTGACTCTAGTCTGGTCGTCCGAGTAAAATGTGTCCTCTCGGTCAAATATGAAAAAGCGCCAATGCCGTGTTCGCACTGACTGTGTCGCACAGCGCAACATCTTCAACAAAGTATCCGATCATGCCTAAAAAAAAAAAAATCCAGTAGCAATGTTTCATTTGTTTAGTATTGCAGGCAATGTCGCGTCGTGACCTCGGAGGACGTGCTGAGTGATGCAGAAATGCGAACCAGCCATAACCCATATCCTTTGAGATCATATATAGCGAGCGCTTTACTCGAGACGGGCAACTACAGGTCCGTTTACGTTTCAAACAAATTCCGCGCACGCACGCACGGGGCTCTAATTCGGGGGAACGTTTTCCTTCAATGAAGACTTGACATCCGAACGTCGAAACGTTATCGGAAGCCCGACTGCCAGCGAAGGCTCTGCCCCTAAAGAATGCGACGGACGGCCTTGAACGATCGTCTACAAGTTGCCAACTTTCGTTAGAAACTCGTACTCGCCGCGTACACCCTACAAAAGACTAGGAGTTCACTTTCCTGCAGAACACGGAGGCAGTCAGCCAATCACGGCGCTCAACACAAGGATCTCAGCGAATCACAAAACTTAACTCTTTCCTGAGCGCGCCCATAGGCCATCGATCACCGGTCATCGATGGTTTCCAAGAGCCGTTAAGAAATTTAAATGTAGTGCGGAGAATTATGTTCCACAATCTCGTGGATAGCCGAAGAACTGTAGTTTCGGTTTCAACGCAGGTTTGATCTTTATCACAAGCTGGTGGACTGTCAAAAATAGCACTGGGAACGGTGGTTGCACTTGTCTAACGTGGCTAACTGCTTGCATCAGTCTTCGTAACAAAGATGGCAATATTTACATAATTCAACTGTATTGTGGCATATTTTTTAGACCTCAAGAGCTCTGGGGACACTCTAAATGATGTTATAGGTGTTGCTTAAGAGATGGTTGTCGGTATGCATCACTATAATTTCCAATGCTGTCCTGAGCCGGTGTGCACGTTTTATGTTCCCAGCACGTCGGACAAAAATGCTAAATGTGAAGGAACTGCAATCAAGGCTGTGACAAAACCAAGGTAGAACACAAAAAGAGCATTCTGCTGGGGATGTGAGGTGTACTCTCTATGTTCACCAATATAGACGCTTTCAGGCAGATGTGCATGCACTTTAATAAAAGTCTGTGCGTCAACTTTCCCACACAACAATCGGAGAGCCAATTGCCACTTCAGGTGCTACTCTGTCCCTCTCACTAGCATAGATTCTTCTGGAGGGTCTTCAACGCCCGCTTCAGTGGCTGGGCATCTCGGTGAAACAAGAAATGGTCGGTAATGGCGGTTCAATATGGCGCTTGTTTAAAGCGTCTATAAGCATTCCATCGTTGAAAGGCGCACGTGTTACGGAGGCTAACTCTCTCACGAACCAAAAATAGGCAACGTCAATTAGAGTACACAAACTTTCAGAATGGCCGTGGCTGTGAAGCACATTTTGTATATTCTGAACTTTTTTTATTATTTGACGTTTAATTTTAATAGTTCTACAAGTGTCGGAGTTTATACGCCTTCCGCAAGTATATTCTATTTTTAAGAAATGAAACTTAAAAAAAAAAATCACATTATACCAACCTCAGTTTTTTTTTTTTTCGAAATAACTAATTAGCTACATTTTGATGTGTCATATTCCTCCATCGAAAAATTAAAAAAATAAAAACATTTGCACGGATTTTTTGAATATTGCTACTTTTCTTGTGGTCAGGAAAGAGTTAAAACACAAATAAATTATTTAAAAAGTGCCTTGTGCGCTGGGACAATGACCGAGAGAAATGTCATGCTCAATGTACCCGTTGACATCGCATATTTTTAGCCTAATCATAATCCGAACATCGTTAGAGAGATACTTAACATATATTTCGAGTCAAAACTGTTGGTCGTAATGGCCTTTATGGTACATCAAATTGTTATAAGTTACGTTTTGTCTTAATGACCGACCAACAAGCAGAAAGAAGGAAACTTATCCTCACCTCTCCTCGCCGTTTTTCCCGCAAGTGGAAAGAAGGTAGAGCCCCCCCCCCTTTTTTTTACGTCGACGTTTAGGATTAGAACAGATAGTCTAGCTGCCAGTTAGTGATCACAGAAAGAAACGCAGAAGCCGCACCGTCTTTCTTCCCCACTTTCCCCCTCCTTGAAGCTAACCTTCACTCTGACCCTCCGGCTTGAAGTATACTGACAGTGCGGCGGATGCTACGTGCTCGTCGGAAAACAGTCATACGGCTCTCTTTCCCCACGTGGTTACGCCCCGCCCATACGTACGCACAGAGAGCGGGGTCAGACGAGAAAAGAAAGCGGTTGAATGGTCCGCACCGTCAGATTTGGGTTGAACGGAGTAGAAACTAAAACTGAAGCAAGCCAAGCCGCCATTCTTTTCGCACGCTGACATCTGCTTGCCCATCGGGTTCCTCACGTGGTTCGTTCATTTGAACAACGTCAACGAAAGCGTTTTTCTTCTTCTTTTTTTTTCCTGAACGATAACTTTATTTTTCCTGTCCGCGTTTCCTATTCTAAATATGTCGCAGTTTTTTTGTTTTTTTGTTTTTTGGGGGGAAGGGGTTTTGTTTTTACCCTTTTTTTTAATGACCAAATATGGTTTTTCTGTTTCAGCAACCGCATCAAATACTAAAACGGACTAATTTTGCGAATAACCAAATTTGACAAATTTCACGATATTAAATGAATTGAGAAGAAAGTTTGATGACACGAATACATCACTCCGTCGCAGCCAGTACATAGCGAACCACTTCCAATCGTAAAATGACGTGCCTCCTAAAGACTGCGGTCGTCCGCACCTCCGGCCCCTGCAGCGCGTGCTGGCGCGACCAAGTGCGGCAATGAGGAAATGAGATAAGCGAGGAACGCCGCGCGCAGCAACTCCCCCACACGACGACTCCTCACAACACCGACACACTCTACGAACATAGTCGGTGCAATTTAAAAAAAGTCTGTGCGTCTACTTTCACGCACAACACTCGGAGAGTCAATCACCGCAACCTACGGAGGCAGCTCAGCGAATGACGATGCCGAAACATATGTTTAGACAACAAAAACGGTGTCTGAATTGTGACATTAAGCAATGCAAGCGTGACGTTTTGCATTGCTTAATGTCACAACACAGACTGCGTTTTTCGGTCTAAACGTATGTTTCGGCATCGTCAGTCGCTGAGCTGCCTCCGCAAGTTGCGGTGATTGGCTCTCCAAGTGTTGTGCGGCAAAGTAGACGCGCAGACTTCTTTGGAGTGTGACAGCTTTACGAAAAAGAAACGCAGGGTGTTTTGTGATTGCTGCTTCGGTCATCGGCTGATGATGCTATCTCCTTGGCTCCGATATGCATAATCTGCACTGACCTCACATCATCCATTTCGCACCGCCACAAAAGAGAATGAAAGGGAAGCTGCTTTTGTACTCAAAGTATCACTGCGCAGCCACGGACTTGTACGGAAAAATAGTGATGCCAACAGTCCTGCTGCCGCACACCAGTGTGAAAACAGTGTCCACGCGGGGCGTTACTGCACACCTTTTTCGTTTACTGTAGTCTCCAGCCACATTGCAGACATATCCGGTATGGGCGACAAAAAAATAATAAAACATTTCATCCTGCAAATAGTACAAGAAGAAAAAAAAAGAAGTGAGGCAAAACGAGAATAGGTGACGATCACACGCTTGATTCCCGAATGTCTTTTATTGGCGTGGCGACGGCACATCAATGTTTACGCCCATACCGGAAGTGATGTCATTCAATATCTCGTTCGGCAGCCAATGCCATTTCGGTATTGAGAATAGGAACGCCCAAGAGCGATTCACCAAGCGTGGACATAACAAGCCAGTCCCGGCGTTTCTTAAGATGTTAGTGACCAACTTGCCCGTTTACGTGGAGGTATAAAAGGTATGCGCGTATTAAAAATCAGCTGTTTATCAGTCAATCAAAACCTACACGTTTTATTAATATGGTAATTTGGGCCAGTTAGTTCATGATCGTAGACAGGCGCCGAAAGAACACAGGACAAGAACAAGAAGAGACATAAACACTGGGAGACGTAAGCACAGCGCCAGTGTTTACGTCTCCCAGTGTTTACGTCTCTTCTTGTTCTTGCCCTTGTGTTTTTTTTTGGCGCCTGTCTACGATCAGGCTATACGTTTTAAAGGTGAAAATCATCCTAGCTTTAATTGACAACCCAATCCTATAAAAATTGCTTCGTGCACCACATGTGGACTATATAATCAAGTTTCCGAATCGGTCGTCAATCAAAATCAGTCCTACAAAAAAAAAAAATGTTTTTTTTTTTTTGAAATTTAGGCGTGCAAATAACTATTTTTGGAGAGTTCAGTGTCGCGAGTAGCGATTCGGAAACGTACTTCTATTTTGGGTCTACGTGGCCAAATATCGGAATCATTCCTGACTCAAAAGCTCTGTCACAACCAACACCAGAAGGATCTTCCAGCGAATGACAAGGCTCATATAACAATCAAACGACAAAAACAAAAAAAGCGATGTGTGCAGGCAGATTAAGCCAGGGAAGCTTTATACATGTTCCTCGTCCCTATATGGCATACATATATATATATATATATATATTTTTTTTTGTCTAATCGTATTATGAGTTTTGTTATTCGTTGGGACCATTTCATGGTTCGCGCCGTGTTTCACTGTCTCCGTGCTCTGCAGGAAAGTAAACGCACATACCCCCTCCTTTTTTCTTTTTCTTGTGTGTTTTAAGAAACGCAGGGCGAGGCTAATCACCAGAATCTCATTGTCGCTCTCCAGCCACTGAGATTACGCCATCACCCGATGAGAACCCCGAAGAGCCGATCACGAAGCGAGACACTCAAAAATAATTTGCCTCGCCCCGTATTTCTTTTTTTTTTCTTTTTAATTGTTAGCGATCATAGATACCACCGCGACCTTGACGCACACCTCAAGAAAAGTCAGGCACGAAACACGATGGCGGCTGATTGGGAGGGCAAAAATCTGTCAGAGAGTCGTCAATTACACAACGGACTCATCCATCGACTCTTCGTGAAAAGAAAAGACAGACACGAGGCGACAATGCAAACACCGGCGAGAGAGAGAGAGAGACAAAGGAGAGAGACGGCGAATTTCCCTGGGGACTGGCAAATGGGTCAGGCGGTCGCACCGGTGTTACGTTATACACGCCGCTAACCCCGATTCCCGACGGCCGAGCCCCCTCGGCTCCGCGACGAGCGCCAGCGAGCGCCGCAGCGCACTTTCTCCGACGCCGGACAACAAACAGCACGTGCTCGCGGCACTCACTCGCTCCCCGCGCAGCGCCCGCTTGGCCCCTAACAGCGCGCGAGCAGCGCCAGTGGCAGTTTTTCTGCATCCCGTTGTCGCTCTGCAGCCAATCAGGTGGCTCCGCTAGCCCATAAGAACCGCCATAGAGCCAATCACGAAGCACGAAGACGAAGGCACGCGCATGCGCAGCAGTGCGGGACTTCGGTACACTGTGGAAACTATACGAGTAGAAACTCAGGTAAAGGAGGGGCGCGGGAACGCCAAAGCGCCGAGCTCCGATTCGAAGGATTTGTGGGTACGCGCAAAGGTATGCCTTTGTCTCCATTCACCGTTTGAGCGCGTTCGGACGCCGAGCGCCGGTGTCCGTCGTTTGCAAGCGTTCGAACAGCGAGCAGCTAATTCTTTGCGTCCTTTTTCTTTGTAGTCATTCCAAACAGATAAAAATAAAATAAATTCTGTTGAAATAAATAGAAATAATTGGTGATCCCAGTGCGTCCAGGTGCGGCATATGCTCAGCGACTTCCGGGGAATGAGCACCACGTGGCAATTAAAATTATATTAAAGAAAAATATAATAATAATATTATTATTAATAATAAAAAGCCGAGCGCCGCCGCTATTAGTCGCGTCGCATATCCTCGATCCGCTCTTACCGACACATTTTGTTTTTGGTTTGTGTTTCGTCTACGTTCGAGCTTGTTTTGCTTTAGGGATATCCGGAAGAGCACCTGCTCCTAGCCTATCGGGGACCAAAACAGTTCGGGTAAAAATACACATATTTTTAGGAAGACGGCGGACTCGCCGACCAGTCTCAACGATGTTTATGTTTGAACTGGCCCGCGCTGCCCGGTGGGGCCACACGAGCCATCTAGATCATACTGATGAAGTGCGACGACGACGTATGAAGAACCCGACACAATATACAGACTTAAAAAAAGCATCGGAAAGCAAGGTCGTACGCTCTAGCTACGCAAACGTGCCTATACGTCAACAGACGAGCGCGACAGCTGTGACTCCTTTTTTTTAGTCACTTTATATTATACGCCGTATCTTTTACGGGTTCCAGCTCCAAATGAAAACAGTTCCCACTCGACAGACACTGCGTGATTCGCGTCAAGGACCCGGGGTTAGGAGACCTTCGGCGCAGACAAGATTGACCCCTCTACAGCTATTCGCGTCTCCAGCTCGCCGCTCGCCCTCCCGCGGCGGAAACGGGAAGCGCTCTAGTGAGGGTCCCCCGATTCTCCTGCTCAGCGGGCACGGCGGAACTGCTCGCGATCATGGCTCGCTAAATGTCGTTTCCGAATGCAAACAGCACTCTTCACTGTCCCAAAGTGGTGCTGCAGCCGGTATGGGATTGTACCTTATTAGAGAGTTTGAGTATTGCGCATAGAAGCAAACGCAAGCGCTGTGCGTTTGCGTTAGGGTGGCTTGCTCCACGTTTCGCGCGCGCATCGTTGCCATGCTCCGATCCAAGACCGCAATTTCGGGTTCCGCGCACGCGCAGCGTGGAACACGCAAAGCTAACGCAAACATACAGCGCTTGCGTTCGCTCGTATATGCAAAACTAATACTCACTACTGTTTCACCGTTTTCCAACACCAACGAAACGTGCTGCAGTGAGCGGACGCGCAAGCAGGTAGGCGTTCCTTCGAACTGGAAAGGCTGAGGATGGCACAACGACGGCAAACAAATACGAAAGGAAATGAATGTTTAAAAAAAGTAATAATTAAAAAATAATTCATTTTGTTTTTCTGGGGGGGGGGGGGGCAATTTGGTCTGGAAGGATATTGGCGGCGACTTTGGAAGTTTTGCCGATTGTCAAAGTCGCTACTTTAATAGCATCCTCATTAATCTAATTTTACACGAATTTCTCACATTAGCTATGGTTTTGTCATTGATTTTTGACTTTATTTATTTAATAACTTGGTAATGAAAAATGCTGCAATTGGCACCAATGATGATAATTAGCACACTTTAGATTGTCATACTTGTTCACATGTTTGAAATTAGATCTATAAACAACTAATTATTTTAGAGCTTGAAAATGGAGTATTAAAATATCTCAATATTAATATTTCTATTATTATTATTACAAATCGCGGCAATGTATGCCCCCAATTAACGCTACGATCACAGAAATACGCCATTTAACCATCACCGTTTTTTTTCTGAAAGGTGTCATTTGTTTTTTTATCACATGAAGACCTCTGATATCGTTATCAAGATAGACCAACAGTCTAACACTGGATGCAATATAAACTCATGCGTCACGCGTTGCTTTAAAAACAGGCAAACTTCAGCTGCCTCACTCAGATTCCGTCTTTGAATTTTTCAAGTGAGAACAGCGTTTCTTAATTCATGCGTTTTGTGAACATATCGTATAAACTGGATTTATTCTGTCATTCTTGTTCTGGGAAAGATATTAAAGCAATTAATCTTCTAAATACCCCAAAAGCCGTTGAAAGGCCCGCAGTTCATTGTTTCATATGACAATTATGTGAGCCAGAAAAGGTAGCAAGAACGCACAAATATCCGCACTGAATTTTTCAACAACTACACCATTATATGTTACCTCTAAGGTGTATGAAAGACCCTGTCTTTAAAGGGACCTACTTTTCCGTGAACAACTTCTTTAACCAAATAATTACGGTGTGAGACACATTTTGAGTTATGAAAGAATCTGAAATTAAGACCGATACCAAGAAATTAAATCCAAAATAAAGGTAAGTTTCGGTTTTGCTCCGGAATTAAAACGTACCTCCTGGCCTAAATATTACGCTAAATACCGTTTTCGTTTTCAGGATAAAGAGGTGACCTGCCCTTATAACACGCTAGCTCCCTAGTATTACCAGAAATAATTTGTGTCGCTCAGTGAAGCCAGCGAACTAGACAGGCTCAGCAGCGGCACGCATCTCCAACCCTCACTAAACCGGCCATCTTGGAAAACGAGTGGCGCCACCTATAGTGAATTGGAGTCGCGAATAGGACCAGGGTTATGTCTGTATAGAGCCTCGCTTTGTAGGAACATCGACAGCGCCTAATTTGCTTCACCAGCAAGCACATCGAAGAGAGCTACATGTTGTGCGGCGGAAACCCTCTGGGTTTTCTTGGTGCAAAAATGATTTCGGAAGAGAACTCGTCGTGATAGTTTACTTTGCAACACCGTTCACCGCCCGAGCCCAATATGGCTCTAGACCCATTAAATATAAGCAACGCTTCGGAGATAACGACACACCAACCATCTTAGTGTCTAAAAATCGCCGTCGCTAATTATCCGAAGCTTCGAGCGAAATTAAAGGAAACGCTTTTCCGTCATTTCGCGACAAAGCGAAACGATGTCGCCTGAGCTTCCTGGCGCCGTATGTGCACATTGTATAAAGCCAAAAATCGCCTACCTTAAAAAAAGAAAAACGCAATATTTTTTATTTTATTTAAAGCTTTGGAAAACGCATTTTTCGAATCGTGATTGCCAATTACGACCGCTCTGCACGAAGCCCCAGAATATATATATATATATATATATATATATATATATATATATATATATATATATATATATATATATATATATATATATATATATTGTTAAGATTATACAACAAAAAAGTTTTCACCACGACCACCAGTATACCACCGTTTTATGCCGAGCTCAAACATCACTACATTGTTATCGTCTGCTTGAGGCCGTGTTTCTGTAATTGCACGTCGCTGTTTTTTTTTTTTTTTTTTTTTTTTCCTTATTGCAATGTTTGGCTCAGTTACAACCCTGGTAGCGGCTGGGGCTCGAGCAGGTTTCCGTTTCAAAACATGAAAGGAGAAGCTATAACCTCGTCAAACGCAACTACCAACGCAAAACGGTTTTTTTTTTCTTTTACAGTGAGAGAGAGAGAGAGAGAGAGAGAGAGAGGAGATTGCAGCAACAAACGCAGAACGGGGGACGTCGATTAAACCGCACAAGGACGGGGTAGTTGCGCTTAAACGCGGAGACAGCGGGAATAATACAACTCACGCCGAACCATAAAACGCACACCGCCTGTGTGAGAGAAGCCCTCGCTAAGGAAAAAGAAAAAAAGCAATTATGAACCCGGAAAAAAAAAACGCTCCTGCCATAAAATAAAAACCTGCCCTGGTCACAGTAAATAACTAACCAACCACACCTTGAGCCAATCACTATCAATCAATTAATCAATAACCGGAGTTGTGACGTCTCAAGCCATTAAGTAGGCTACGCACTAGGGTGGAACAATCTGCTAACGCATTGCAGCTCCGTGCACGTCGAGCGAGGAAGCTCGCAATGCAGAACTTTGGGGTCGCCGGTTCGACCCCCACCACTGCCCGTTTCGATCTGGATGAGCATCGTACCGGCGTGCGGTCGTGTATACCATCACTGCGTGGAGCACGACCCCAGGCTACCGGTGGTACTGCACTGGCTACACTTCTCACCTACAGCTGAGACATCAGACACGTCCCTAACTTCCCACCGTTTAAACATACGCACAACACAATTTTAACGATCGCCGGTTAGCGCAGTGCGAACTTTCGCACCGAGTGCTCCCCAACCTGCGGTATGAACCACCAATCCCCCCCCCCCCCCAAGCTGCGGTATGAACCACCAATTCGCCACCAATATATATATTTAATTTATATATTTTATTTATATATATATAAATAATTATATACACAGAGAAAAAGAGGCAGGTGAATATGAAACAAACAAAGCAGTTAAATAAAACAGTTAAATAGACACACAAAACTATACAGAGGCAGATAAACGTAACACGAAAAGGTTAATCCGAACACAAAACAACATTACAAATGGCATCTTTAAATTCGGCGCTTTCGAAAGGTCATAGGCGATTCCAATTTAGAGGTGTCATAGGCGCTTCCAAACCAAAGATGTCGTGGGCATAAAAGACTGATTAAAACTGATAAAGGGGGATGCCTACTTCATTTCGATAATCCACACGCGATAAGAGATAAGATGGTTGTGTTAAGAGATGCTGACGTGATGAAGGGTTATGCTGGCAGACCTGATGAAATAACCAAAGTCGGGTTCTGCGGAGGGAAAAGTCAGGCATCCCCAAAGTCGTTTTCAATGCTGTCACACTTGATGTGCGATGATAGTTATGTAGTACGAAACGAACGGAACGGTTTCGAACGACTTCTAGTGATAATGCAAGAGTGTTAGCTAAATCCCGGATAGTGGCTGCGTATTCGAGCTTACTGCGACCTAAGGATTTAGAAAAGACCAGTTTTAATGACAGCGATGCAATATATAAGTTTCTTTTGCGGAAGCCGAGCATGCGGTTAGCATTATTAGTTACATATTCAATATGAGTATTCCACGTTAGGTTGTTGTTGGTTATGTGTACGGCAAGGTATTTATACGAAGATACCGAATCTAATACAATTTCAATGCGAAAAAAAGGACAAGTGTTATTTTGACGTGATACTCTCGTGTATTTGTACTTGTTAATGTCAAGTTTCATTAGGCATCTATCACACCAGCAAGAAACATTGTTAAGGTCAGTCTGAAGTGACTGAACATTAGAATCGTTGGTTAGTTCAGGGTATGTGACACAGTCGTCGGCGAACAGACCAATAGAGGGTGAGACGTGGACTGGAAGGTCATTAATAAAGACTGGGTACAAAAGGTGGCCTAAAACTAAACCTTGGGGGAAACCAGAAGTCACGTGAGAGGAGTGCGAGCCATTTCCATTAATATAAACAAATTGTGAGCATCTCGGAGCAAAGTTACGCAGTGTAGCGTGCACCGGTGCAACCAATCGAATCCGCTAGAAGCCGCCCCAATTTACAGGCTTCAGTCACCTGAAGGGACTCTCAGAGTGCCATTCTTCTCCGGGTTGTTCGTAATAAAAGTGCAGTAATTAGAGAGACCTAGAATTTCCCCCAATCTAAAGGACAGCACATCAGGCACTTCTTTGCATATAAACTGACGTAAGAGGCCTTGAGCATCCTTCTGCAGTGACTTGTCCGAGCGAAGTTCAAATCAACTGCCGTGGTAGTGTCGCTCATTAATTTATATTTTTATTATACCCTTGGCAGTACTTCTGAGGCTGTATAGCCTCGAAGTACAAGTGAACTCGCTCACTGCTGTTGCCTTTTCAATATGCATGAGCCAGCTAAAATAGTCAAAGCCACAAGCGTGGCTTCGCCTCCCTTTTCTTTGTACCCATGCCGTGGATTTCTTCAACAAAGAGTTTCTTGGAGTGAAACTCGGATGTTTGCAGGGACTCTACAAGACCTTTCCAGACCTGGCCTTCCATTTGCGACATTTCAATCTCGCCGCTCACAAACAATAAAAAAAGAAAGAAGAAGAAAAAAACTGTTTGAAGGGGCGACGCAGTTATTTTTCAGGAGACGGTTCGTTCAATGCTTAGTCTCGTTCTGACGTCGCAATCTTTACGACCAGGAATAATTTATGTCCGTTTCTTCGAGATTTCTATACTAATTTTCACCTCAAGAATTGCATTAAAAAAAAAGAAGTCAGGTTTGTTTTTTATTAATTACTAATTTCACCCTATATGTGGAAAATTGAGACATATGTGGGGGCATTTTAGATGAGATATATGTTATCCATATATAAGACGTACACGTTTCAAACGCCAAAAAGCATTGCTTCTTCCTCCAACAACCAAATATTGTCAAGAACTCATTCGCTAACATATCCGCAAAACTTTTTTTTTCGTGATATGACGAGTGTAAGCATTAATTTTGGGTGAAAATTCCGCCTAATTTGACACCCACTCCCTACGTTATAACACCATGTCAATCCCAAGGCAACAAACCAAAAAGTGATTGCATTCGGAGTGACTCAAAAAGCCGAAGCGGCATCGTATCTCCGAGGAGAAACAACTGCAAAGGAATTTATGTGACATACATCGACATTATTATAATCAGAGAAGACCGAAAGACGATCCAACATCAGAAGAACGAGATGATTGAGAAAGAGACGCGCTGCCGCTCCCATCCTGCGAGTGACCATTCGGCGACGTGCGCGACCAAAAGCCTTGCCGTGGTAAGAGAACCGAACTAAAGGCGATGGCAACGCCGCCGTTTCTCCCGCAGCGGTTTCTCCGGGAACCGCACGTCTGCACGCATCGCTTCAGGTCGAGTCGCGCAAGGGCCGGTGGCGCCATCTCGCAGCGCCATTTCCCAGGGCAGCAAGCTTTGGCCTTTTGGAGTAAGTCTGGGAGCAGCAAAGATGCCCCTTT
Source organism: Ixodes ricinus (assembly GCA_037355805.1). NCBI lineage: Eukaryota > Metazoa > Arthropoda > Arachnida > Ixodida > Ixodidae > Ixodes > Ixodes ricinus. Next base: position 102,661 of record JAZHYW010027448.1, on the reverse strand, counting down.
GGAGAAGCTTTGGAGCAGTACAAAAACTGCTTTGGAGCAGTTCAGGAGCAACAAAAGTCGAGTTTTGTAGAAGTATAAGTAAACCTTGAAGCTGGTCACCCAGGTCACACTCAGGGCTATGAGCGCAGATGTGTTTCTCTAAATACAAAAATATATCAACGAAAAAGCATCTTCGAGTGACGTTCGAGAACCATTTCCAAACATACCCTTTCTTTAAATATATTCCAGCCCCTAGCATAAAAAGTATTTGAATGGCAGCTACTGAAAACTGTCCTGGTAGCGGGTGGGCTCCTCTAAAAGATTTACAATAGAAGGCATAGTCAACTAAACAAGCACAACTTAAGCCTCATGAAAACAAAACGTTGCGCCTATTTAACAACCTAAATCGCACATTCCAAAAGTGGAAAACAAAACCATTTCAAGATGCAACTGTACGGTATGGAATAAAGTCCAATACTGACTAGTTTTCATTATTGGAAAATACAAATATTCCAAGTCCCTGCTCAGCTAACAAAAGTATTCCAATACTCGACAGAGTACAAATCTTCTCTATCTGATATAAGTATAAATGCAAAATATTGAAAACATTATGATACCACCTATACCATCCCTGCTACTACATGTGCGCTTAATAAACCTTGACTAGAACAGGCATGACTGACTAAAAAAGAAAAAAGCTGTTTAGATGTTTAATATAAAAAAAGTGATTGACAAATCTAGCAAGTAAGACCATAAGGCAAAAAGTTTTCCTCGCAAGTCAATAGCTTGGACGCGTTCTAGCACAACGGTTTAGAATTTGCTGTGCTCAGCAGGACATTCCCACAGTTCTCCTCGTCCTCCCGTCGGCTTGCTGTTTGTATGCCAACGCCTGTATTCGCCACGTATGTACGTCATTTACGAAGTCTACAGATTATCGAGGAAACTAATTATCACTTTTATGTGTTACGTTTACGACACGAATGAGGAGCGTGGAAGCGGTCTCAGCAAAAGTACACACTCCAAACACGCAAAAAGACAAGAAAATATTATGTCAAATGTTTGTTTAACTTTGTAGAGCAGTTATCGCTTTCCCCAGAGATTAGTCGATCGGCAAAAACATGCCAGCAGGCTCTTAGGTACGTTTATATACCATACAGTCCCGGGAAAGAACGCCCACCCAAAATGGAAAGGTAACGGTGTGTGTGTGTGTGTGTGTGTGTGTGTGTGTGTGTGTGTGTGTGTGTGCGTGTGTGTGTGCGCGTGCGTCGTCGTGCGTGCGTCGTGCGTGCGTGCGTGCGTGCGTGCGTGCGTGTGTGCGTGCGCGCGCGTGCGGTGCGTGCATGCGCGCGTGCGCGCGTGCGCACGCGCGTTTGAGTGTTCGTTTGTATTGGGTGGGAGGGCACAGGGCACTACAAGTTACGTAAACGGAAACTCTTCGACTTTAAAGTTTCCTATTTTTCCCTCACCGCAGTCTCGGGTTTAAAACATGATGATTAACAATCACCAGCTCGCCTGCGCACTCACTGTCTTTTCATTAATGATGCATATCGCAGACACGGCGAACCCACGTGTGCGATAAGTACGCGGGAATTCGCTATGAATTTCCCTGTCACGGGTATACGGCAGCGGAACGCGGACGCAGCGCATTCGCGCTTCACAGTGCGATATACACGCTAAGAACCCGGCCGCTACAAACCCGGGTGTCAAGGGAACCAATATCGCACGCAAAAATCGCAGATAAAAAAAAATGCGGGAACGAGTTAGGAATTTGCATGTCACGGGAACGCATACCCCGCATATTGCGGATGCTGCAGATTCATTCGGGTGTCACGGTGCGATAAGCACGAGGGAACCCGCTGTGACCACGCTTGTCACGTACCGATACCGTAGATCACGCGGTAAATGTTATTGTAAAAGCAAAAAAAAAAAAAACGGGACGGGTGATTTGTTGGGGGCAGGCGTTTACGAGACTTTACAGTACACGCGATATAATGTGTGTGTGGTATTTCGAATACACGCAACCGTGCTCAATGCCACTGTGCAAAAAAAAAAAAAGTATGTAAAAGACGAAACGGTGTAAGGCATCGTTTTGTCGTTTGTCAGAAGTACTGATGAGTACTCTGACAAAGCGACCTATGCATGGCCCAGTTTCGGAGATAAGACCTACACGCCGTTGACAGGACCACATCGGTGCGCTGGTTTCGTAACAATAGGGACCTTCAGCAAACCATTACCGTGCTCCGCGTAACGCACTACCGGAGCCTTCGAAGCATGCTTTTAAGCGCGCGCCCCGCGGTCACGGTATCACTCGGGCGCGCACTTAAAAGCATGCTCAAAAGCTCATGCAGCACCCGGTAGGCGGAACACGGTAACGGTTTGCTAAAAGTTCCTATTGGTTCAGAACTGATTACCTAAACGAACGTAACACGGTAAACCACTGTGACCAACTAAAGAAAACTACTTCAATAAATATAGCTTAAAAAAGAAAAACACACATTTTCGGCTAGTTTTGGCGCAGCATGTGGGCTTGAGAGCAGGATGACACAGCGAAAGTAGATTGGCGCGCCAAGGGTTGCGCTGTTATCGTATTTAGTTTGGTAACGGTGGACGCGAGCGATCCGGGTTTCAAAGGTGAGTTGCCCAACTGAGTGTTTTAGTAACGTTAGGCCACATTCATTTTCTCTTCTAACGAATATGAACTGCGCCATTCCAGAACTTTAAACTGCTCCATCAGCTTGTTCGGTCGTTCTACGACCAAGAAGGCAATATTCAATAGCCGAATTAACCAGTTCAAAACCGCCGCGTGCACCGATAATTAAACGCACATTAATCTTCAATTACTTTCGATACCTGGCGATCCAGGCGGGCACCACTTTATAACACAGAGGACAATACATCTTCGAATGACCGACAGGTTCAGCGCTTTGAATGCATTGCCAATCAAGCGAGAAGAAAAAAATTGTAGACCCAATTCTCAACTTATTATTCGAGACGCTTGTATGATAGTAACAGAAGCGATCTGATTAAAATTAAAGCGGAGGGGGACTCCCTGATTGCAAGGAAGGGGAGAGGAGAAGGGGGAGGGGGGAGGGGGCTGCGGGAAAGCAAGACTGGTTACTGCCATCCAACACAAGTTACAGTGGACCGAAACCGATCGCCGCGTGCGTGCGCGCATTAAAAGTCCGATCAACGCAAGCGATCTCCAAAAGCTCGGTGCTCGCCCAATAAAAAAGGGGCGAGATAGCAGACTATATAACGAAGCACGTCCCTAGCCCGCTGCCTGCACGGAAGACCAGCGAATGGATCGACGATTGTTCCTCGCACGAGTCTTAAACACGTTCTTCCAATCCGATCCCCGGAGAGATAGCAAGGAAAAGGTTCATTGTTCATAAAACGACAATTACGAGGCCTCATCGGGGTTCCTAGTACCCCCCCCCCCCCGCCCCCTTATCCCACACAGAGGCGGAGACCTCTTCCAGAGGATGTGATAGCCACGTAATCAATCAACACCATAGCTGTTACAGGCGAATATCAATGCTCGAGAGTTCTCCGGACGTCTGTCACGAGTACGCATTCCATTTCATTTCATTTATTTTACGTCAAAGGATGCATTTAAATGCGATGCATTTAAATGAAGGGGAAAGCAAGAAAGTGGCGTAGACAAAAAATTGTAACTACTATCTCGCGCTCGAGGCTCGGACTATCTACAATTCTTAACGTGCCACCGACCATAATGATTCAATGAGCGATGCCGTGATGTATATGTACATAGAATAACGAGAACGAGTCACACTGTCAATACTAGAAATACATCGACGTTGAAGAGTACGAAATGCGAAATACGAAGTCTCCCAATTTTCCTAACAACTTTTACGGGAGTTTTAGGAGTTCAAAAACTCCTATTCAAGAGTTTTAGAATAGGGGATTCCAACGTTTGGCGCCCCCAAGCAGCTCGGGGAACCCGAAGCGTTGGTGCCGCCTATTCTAAAACTCTCTAATCTCTTACGAAAATCGGAAATTCCAAAATGGAAGGGAAGAAAGGCTGAAGCTCAGCCACTGCGTTTATTTAGTTACCCGCCTTCCATTAATCCCCTCCTCAATGTAGCCAACAACGCACACAAAGTAAAATCGCACACTCACACAAACCATATTTGCACCAATATGGAAAAAAAATGTACAAACGAATTATTTTGACAATTTCGAAACAGAAGTGGCAAGGAACCGATTAGTTCACCTCACTACGATATAAAGGATACCTTCACACACCTCCCTTCTCCGAGCGGCAGACAATAAAGAATTTGAATTTCTTATTAAATTGGCCGGCGTCCCCTAAAAATAAATTACTCCACCAATTGGGGACTGAGGCATGAAACTATATTTCATGCAAAGCACATCGATCATTACTAATCTCTAGGATCAAAACCTATCCCGAAAGAAAAAAAAAGAGGCAAAAACTAAAAAAAAATAACAACGAAAAAAAAAGTTTTCTGACATAGCGAAACGCAGTCGCAGTTCGTAACGCAGTCGGTCGCTTGAGTGCGACCGACTGCGTTACGAATGACCGCTTGTGAACGCTAATGACGAGAGAATGCACGAGCGCCAACTATCCGGTAGATGGCGCCAGTGGGCAACGATATTGCAAACACGCTCGGTCACACCAAAACGTAAATATGAAAAGTCAAAGTCAAAATATTTGTTTTCGTCTTTTTTTTTTTTCTTTTTGTCGTTTAGGTTGCTAGTTAACGAGATATTTCGGCAATGTTTTCAAATAAAACTGTTGGAGGAGGGAGTCTATGGTCTTCCTTGTGTATTCCTGTCCCACTGGTAATACAAAAGACTGTCTGCGGAGATATATGGAAGCACGTAAGAAGCCAACATATGCGTCGAACATGCTTCAGGCGTGTGTCCGCCAACGAGGTAGAGGGGCTTAGAGCGATAACCTGGTATCCCGTTCAACAGGCAAAAGTGATCTCCCCCTGGCAGCAGCTCATGTTGTACAATTTTGACTCCTAGACACGTGACCGTACCGAATGCCGAGGCTTTTACGCCAAACTGAGCCAAGATATGTATTGGAATAACTGTGAAAAAAAATGATAAATTTTTTTTTTAATATTGTTAGCCTTAAAGATTAGTGTCTAGCTCCGATAAAAAACAAAAATACAGCACCGCGGCGGAGGGCATTTAGCGGAGCCATTGTGAAGCTGCCCGAGTCTTTGTCGTAAAATCACATTTTGGACTTAAAACAAACAAAACAGAACTTATCTCGTCGGTACTGTTATTAAAGATCAATAAGCAAGTATTCGGCGCGGTACTTCGTCAAAAAACTAGACGTAAAACTATATAAGGTCCCGTGTCTAGGGGTCAAAAATGTGCAACATGGCGGCGGCCGGGTGTGGGTCACGCGTACAGAAGTGTAACCGCGACTTAACCTGCCTACACGCAGAACAAGAAATGAAGCAGATAAAAAAAAAGAAGAAGAAAAGAAAAGAGCGGAGGGGGTGAAACCAGCTGGGCGGAATTATCGGTCGAGCTCGGCATCTCTCTGGGCGCGCGGGGCGGCGACGGTCGACGCGACGGAGCGCTCTGGCTGCTGCCGGCGACCCGAAGGCTGCGGCTGGCGATAGCCCACGCATGTCGTCGGGCCGGCAAGGGCCAGCCAACCCGTTGGAGCGAGAGGGCAGGCGGGGTAAAAGCACGCACGCGAGAGAACCGTTCGACAGCCGCGATACAAAGCGTCCCGCATGCCGCGAGTCCCGTAAAACGGCTCCCACTGGGGAAGAAAAATGAAGAAAAACGTCTTCCAGGACGTGCGGTGCGGAGTCCGCGGACCTACTTCGCGAAGCTCCGACACACCGCCCTTGTCTTGGTTCTTCTGCCTCCGACGAAACCAAACGCAAATACTAGAAAGCGAAAACCAAAGAAAAACGCTGTAACGATTATTCTCAAAACGATAATTGAACTGAACTAAAATGTAAGTGTCGTCCCTTTTTTAGGTGCCCCGAACGTGTACCAAAACGGTGTTTTGTTCACCTACGTTCTTACGAGTGTATCAAACCACAGTTACTCGCCAAAAACTACGCCTCCAGTGAGGTTTTTCTTTTCATTTTTTTTTATGTGCTTTAAATTTTTTTTTTGAACGACTGTTAATGGACCGTGACACTGAACAACTGTGAATGCACCGTGACATTGCGATTTTATCGTGCGTGTGTGTATGTGTGCATAGACTAGAATTTTCGAAGTTTTAGCGCGCGGTCGTATCGTGCCGACTGGGGCGCCACTTCGCGGGGACTGCAAGGCCGTCCAGGTGAATAGTTCTCGTACATCCGGTGTTAAAACCCACACACGACAAAAAAAAAAAAAAAAAAGAAAACGGCACGCCAATGAAATAGTGTAGGCTGAGCATACTATGGCGTTTCACAGCGATTTCCGCAGTCCCCTGCGAAGCAAGCGCCGTCCGGCGTCGAGAGTAGAGCGCCGCACGCGTCAGCTTGCGAGGCTAAAAGACACATCTGGCCAGTATGTGCGTATTCAAGCCTTGATTACGCTCATGGCCACGCTTGCGGATACAGAGGAGTACAGCACCAAAGAGATATTGTACATTTTGTCATCACAGTTTCAGAAACCACTGTAAATTGAACTGAGTTATTCCAGACACGCAACTGACTAACAGTCAATGGTTAATTACAGTAACCTGTATCGTCTCAATCTGTAAGTTAACGGGTCTATTTGGCGACGCTCCAACACCGACTTCTCTCTATCTTTTCTAAAAAATAAAAAGAAAAAGAAAATGGAAAAGGAGAACGAGGTAGATCCAGAGCGAAGCCTTCCGCCGTCCTCGCCGGATGTTGGAGCTTTCTTCGAAACATCTGCTTTCCCAGAACCGGGCAAAACGGAATGATCAACGCCAGATAACAACTAGGGATGCCTCCAATCTGCCAAGGCTCAAACTTGACCACATTTGACGTGTTTTTTATTTTTTTTATTTGAAGTTTGGAAATAAGTTGACAAACGATCGGCTGAAATTTGACAATTATCCACATGCGCAGAAATTGAAAACGATCTGACGCCACCTGGCTGATGAGGGGTTCAATATTTTGCGTGCTTACTGTACCAACATTTTTACACGCACTCCTCTATAGTTCCCAGAAACTTGGCGTTTTCTTTCGTAAGTCGGGCAACACTGTTTAAGAAGTCGAACTTCGTCGAATTTGGTCAAAAATTCGAACCCTCGGATTCAACAGAGTTCACGGCATCAATGTTATTAACAACGTTACGCACGCACATACGGAACAAGCTCGAACAGGCGAGTATCACTTGTCCTCTTTCCTGGGTAGCGACACAAAGTGAACTGTGATTGTTTGTTTATTGCAAACACATGCTCGGTGATTCAGTCCCGTTAAGGCGAAGCAATATAACCGAAAACTATTGCGCCCCCTCCTCCGCTAGGTGGCGCCAGCTCGATTAACGGTCGGACCTACGTCAAAGCTTTTGACGAACACCGCGTTAAAAGTTCGAAACAGTCAAGCCAGGTGAAACTCGAAAGCATCGACTGATTACTCGCGAGACCCATCTCTCCATGTCGAAAGCAGCGGTCGCACTGCTCTCTTATAGATTCGCACGAGGTGAAGCATCTGCGCATGCGCCGTGGCGACAACAGCGCCACCGAAGAGGCGCTGTTGTCGCCTCTGCGGTAGCGCTGTTCAGCGCCACCGCCAACGTTGAGCGCCAACGTCAGAGACGCGTAGACACACGCTTTTCGCTGCCGACACGATGACGGAATGATCTGCGCACACGTCATCGCGCATGGTCAAAGCATACGTTGGCTTTATACATACATGTGCATGCTTGGACGATGTCTGCAGCCAGTGGTTGTACGACCAATGTGAAAGAACCGGCCTACAAGGAAGAAACACGCCTATATAGACGGCGTCTGCAACTCTGTCCTTTTGTACGGTGTATGAGCATCGAGACCGCGGCTTGCGAATTAAACGTCGTCTCATTTTCGCTTTTTTTTTTTTTTTTGAAGCGGACAGCGCACGTTACGAAGTGAGGACCTTTGTGTACACCCGAACGTATTTATTTCTTCGCGAACTCAACGCTATGGCTAACCATAGCGTTGAGTTCGCGGCTAACCGACTAACCTTCCCTGCTTTGGCTAACCTTCCCTGCTTTGGTTTCAAATTCCGTCTACACGAAAACTGGACGATTGTTAGTTGGCAACCCAGTGAACCACCCGTGGCCGCCAATGGCTGCGCGGCGTCACCAGGGAACTAGTTAGTCGAGACACAATGTTACAAAGTAATCACACACATACATGGGGCCACCGGGCGCTGCTCTAATCTTACCACTCGTTGCAACACCCGATTTGCCGGGTGAGTAATCTGCAGCGCCTTCTCCATCCGTTGCACGCGCATTATTATTATTATTATTTTTTATATCTGACCATTAGACGATTGCGGCGAGGAACCGAAACGGGTCACGTGATACACTTATCGCACGTGAGCCCATGAGAGCACCCAAAGAACTGAACACGAAGAAAATAGGCCCGCGCCCTGTGTTTCTTAAGTTGTCATTTACTATGTAAACAACGCTAACGAACTAAACTGCGGGCGTTTGAAACGCCGAATACTGACACACTGCAACCTATTTGGAGAGCGAGTGTACCGCCGGAAGAGCGGAGGCGGTAGTAAGGGCGTAGCTGTGAGTACCGGCAACTGGTCCTTTTGAATGCAGCAGACGACAAACGCCGGAAGGTGTGAAGATAAAGGGAAAGAAAGATAAACAAGAACAGAGGCCGCTGAAAAGGTGAAGGTGCTATGCGGCAATGGCGTAGCCAGGAATTTTTATCAGGGGGGGGGGGGGGGCGAGGTGGCTGGGATGCTTATGAATGGGGGTGCGGAGGAGGGAAGGGGGAGGGGGGGGGGCTGAAGCCCCATAAGTGTCCTTCCTGGCTACGCAACTGCTATGCGGACAAAGACGAAATCTTCGCCTCGTTACGTTTTGCGAAGAGACAATCTGGTCGTATTCGAACTACTTGGGAAGACATGTAATAAAGAGAAAAATAACTCCGAAACCTGCAAACCAGGTAACAAGGCCCCCAGTGCTAGGTTTCCCACGTCACCTAATTGAGGGTAGAACGAAACTGATTGGTCACGAGTGCTTCGTCAGTGTTCGGGTCGTTCAATCAGTGATTGAAAACGGGGGCACTCAGTTGGTCAAGTGGCGTTTAGTGAAGGCCGATTTTTCATCGACATTTTAGGAAATAGTCGGCCGCCGCGAAGCGGCCTCTACGGGTGGGCCAAGTGGGTTAACATTTTTGTACTGAGCCGCCGCAGACTACCGCCGGGAGGCGGCGTAAGCGCAGAGGGGGTTAACAAGCGACCTTCTTATTCGCTCAAATGGCGCTGTTCGCTCATGTGATATGGACCCGAATGAGCACGAGAGCTGACGGCAACTCGCGTCAGGCACCGAAAGTCAGCGCCAAAAAACCACGCGGTGCTAAAGCAGCACAGCCAACAAACCGCTCTCGAACAACGCGCGCTGGTAGGGGAAAAAGAAAAACGCGCTCCCAGCGGGCAGCCTCGGGCGGACGGGCGGGATAGCAGGCAAGCAGCGCGAAGCAGAGAACCCGTACACTGCCCTCCTCTCCCAGCAGATGACGTAACCTTCCAGGGCGACGAGGGTCAGGCAGGTAGGAGAGAGAGCTGCGCTGCTGCCCTCTCCTCCGGCGTCCCGCTTTGTGTTTGCTTGCCTCGGCTGTTATTCGTTCCAGTCTCGTGCACTTGACGGTCGGGGGTGCATTATTTCCACACTTGGCCCACTTCGACGCCGGCTGCCTGCCTGCCACCCGGACCAGGTAGTTCGGCTGCCGCCGCCGCCGCTAAGGGCGGAGAGAGACCCCCTTCCTTCCTTTCTCTCGTAACCGCCGCGCAACGAGTCACGTAACTTTCTCGACTTGGGAAGGAAAAGCCTTCTCCGACTTCCTCCGGCCGCGATGGAGGAGCAGCCGATGCTCGCTGCGGTTCGGCGATGGCGCTAAGGGCTCAGTGCCTCGGAACCAGGGGCGGATGCAGGAATTTCCTGAGGGGGTGTCAGTGCTGGTCATGCGCATTTGTTTAGGAACCCCTCCCCTTTCCTCGTTTCACGCCCTAAATTTTACGCATGCAGAAATCAAGAGGGGGTCAGGACATCCTGACTCCCCTAAATCCGCCCTAGTTCGGAACTATCCATAAATCGCGGAGGTCACCACTTATTCCTTGCAGCAACGTAGATCCGAACGCACCTACCAAAATCTGCCTATAAAAAAAAAAATGATAGAGCGAAAATATGGACTAAGAAACATTTTTGTCCAATTAGTCACACACAGTTTAGTTAGTATCCGAATGGCGCCACCGCAACACGATGAGAATTGATACCGACCAGGTTCCGAAACGTTTCCGCACTCGCAACGAAGATCAATAACCAACTAAGGATAATTTTTGCTCAGACATATTACCCGCAAAAATAAGAATAAGAATAATAAATAAAAAAACACTGATATTTTTAAAACAATGTTTGTTTATAAGGTGGTGGTTTAACCCATATGTAACATCCGCTCACCATCACTTAGAAGCCTACAATCGGGATGGCTGGACCCGAGATCACGCTGACAGTTCGTCTGCTCTTTGTGCACCTCGTGCGTTTGTTTACACTCATAATGTGCCCACCTGCTTTTGTCGCCTCCCTCTCTCTCTCTCTCTCTCCCCTCTTCCTCCTCCTCCCCCTTCCTCAGCAAATGGCAGCGCACGCGCAGTCTCATCTCCGTCACACTCCGACTTCCTACTGGCCAGACAGGGTATTGGGATTCGAACCTCATATGATCGACACCGATTCGGTGGAAGCCGCCATGTAAATATGGGACGAAACAACCGTGTTGCCACGGCAGTGCCATGGCAACGCGGTCGTTTGCCCCCTATTTACCGCCCATTAACTCTCAGTTTCCTAAATAAAAGTGAGTGCGCGGGCGAGCTGGTGATTACTAATCTAATGTAACACCCGAGACTGTGGTGAGGAAAAATTAAGAAACTTTCAATTCGAAGAAAATGGCAGCAGTAGGCGAACGTCGACAGACTTTGAGGACACTTTGTGGCCACGCGTACTTCCGTTACATTTCGCTTCAATATATGGAGAATACGGACGCCACCTCCAGCCCATTATAACCTCCTTTCTGAAATAAGCGCGTGGTGTTCAACCTGGCAAATGATACTAGACCTCTCCAAAACAAAGAGTAAGTCATGTACTAATTGGTCATCTCCAAATATAGCCTCATACTTTCTAAATAACAACGCGGTAAAAGTCACTGCTAGATATGCGTACCTAGGTATTAATTTTCAGTCCGATTTAAAATGGCACCACCATATTAGTCTCACTCTTGTATCTGCTAATTGTTCACTTGGATTCATCCGGCCCAACCAATCCGCCTTAAAATTTAATATGCCGCTGCTATTTGGGATCCTGACCAGGCCTACATTGTGAATACCATTGAATCTCTGCAAAACTGTGATGCTCGTTTCAGTTTTGTAGATTATTCACCGTTTACTTCAGTGTCACAGAATTAAGAAATATCACATCGCCGAAAACTCGCTCGTCTAACACTGTTCCACAAACTTTATCATCGTGGTTCGCTTCACGATGGTTTCCTTCAGGCACCTAACATTATTTTACGGATACAACGCCGGGATCTCTTTTATAGAGTTAAGCGTATCGCAAACAAACCATCTATTTGTGCACAATCCTACATACCGCGAACAATAATCGATTGGAATAGCCTGTCAGCACACATAGCGACTAAAGTTAATGAAGAGGGCGCCGTCGGACGAGGAAGCCATTCTCCTGGTCCGACGGCGCCCCTCTGCTGTCTGCGATGGTTCCGAAGAAATCGATACAGTATTTGATACCGATTTGAATAAAGAAATTGGCCACGCATGAATATCATGTAATGTTTAGTTTTCTTAGGACGCCTAGAACCCCAGATTGAGTTATGACCTTAAATAGACTACCGCAGGAAGTGGTTTAGTGACCCTTTAAAAGGTTTATGAACGCAACGAAATAAAGTCTCATCATGCCCATGTTTCGAAGAAAATCCACCACTTAGCGAAATTAAAGAGCATAATCTGACGTGCGAGAAAGAGTTGGTGTCAAAAACACATTTCCAAAAGCGTGACGTTTTGCATTGCTTAAAGAGGTACGGGAACAAAATTCCAGCGCTCATTTTTTTAGCTTTCGTGTGTTGGATGTTGCAGTATAACCTCAAAGATACCACTCTTTCGTTGAAAGGCACAAGAAAACTAATTTTAGAGCTAATTAAACGATCTTTTATTGTGCACCTGGTGGATGCATGTGGGGCCTATTTGGGAGGTAATTTAGCAACGTTGGGGAACTTGCTACGTAGTCATGACGTAACAAGTTCCATCGGAGCAGCGCCGCTCTTTAGAATTCAACATTTTCCTTCATAGCTTTCCTCAACTCACAAACCGCGCATTGTACCAAACCCTCGTTTGTGTACACGCCACGGACACAGTCATTCTCCGCCTAGAAGATTAGCCCGTTGCTCAAAATTTTGACAAAAGTTACTTTACCCACCCCGATCACCCCTAACCTGACAGTGCTGTGGAAGCTACGTGCTCCTGGGGCCATAAGGCCAGCCACACGCTCGCCACCCGACGGGTACTTCGAGCGGCTCGGTTGTAACGCGTTTACGCTATTGACACCACCACAACGCTGACAACGACACCAACAGCAAAGTTCATAACCACGCCAGCCTTGCTACGTCACAAATGCGGGGAATCTTTTTTTTTTCTGTTTTTGTTTGCGCCGGATATCCCATGACGCATCGCGCTCTCCGTTCGCTTCTCTTCGAGCGCTTGCTCGAGTGCACCGTTTGGAACGAAAAATATAGCCAGTCGTTCAAAATACAAACGTGCAATTATCATTTACGGTTATTATCCGTCGTGCTTGACTCATTTCCGAACGAAATTTGAATATCTCATTTTTTTGTTTCCGTACCCCTTTAATGTCACAACTCAGACTGCGTTTTTTGGTCAAAACATATGCTTCGGCGTCGTCATTCGCTGAGCTGCCTCCGTAAGTTGAGGTGATTGGCTCTCCGAGTGTTGTGTGTGAAAGTAGACGCACGGGCTTTTTTTTTTTTTTTTTTTTAGAGTGCATGTGCGATTCTTGCGTCCCCCGTCAGCGAAACGTTTTCTGTCACTCTCTCGGACTGCTCCAAGTTTCCACTCCATTTTCCTTATGCATACCTTTGTTTATTTATTTATCTTATCTTACACTGCGAGAACTGTGGCTGGTAGCGTTAAGTGGCGCCTGCCATTCAAGCGTCTCTGCTCGACATTCACGGGAAACAGAGAAAGGGAAGAACGGCTCTCGACGCGATTTTGTAAACATGACAACGGTTCTCCCCAGAGATAATCCCCAGAAGTGACTGTCGTCGACATTGTTGTGCTGTATTATTTTAGATCTTTCTCAACTAAACCTTTTTTGGGTAACGCTGCACCGTGAGGTGCGTACAATATATTGTTCGAATGTCGACACTGGAAGAATTTCATGCCCAAGTCCTGACTTTATACATCGGTGATCACAATATTTGTGCGCGGCGATTATGCATGTCTCTCGGCTATCTTCTGTTGTAGGTTACATTCGACAGCTAAGTGCTTTGTCGATTAACACAACTAAGAAGCGGCACCGTCGAAACTCAGAAAAAAAAACACAACGAACAATTTAATTTTATTTGTTATGCCGCGCGCGTACTCAAACAAAAACAGCTTACAATTTGTTTTTTAATTTCCAATGTGGTACAACGCTTTGTCAATGACCTCAGAAAAAAAGATACACCATAAAACAGAAAAGAAAAAAATAAACTGCGAGAAAAGGCGAGAATTTAGCCGACAGGAGTGTCCGAGATTGCGCCTAGGCAGGCTGCACGTGTATCGAAGTCAACAGTCCCCTCGGTTAGGCTTAGCGGGGGACGCCGTTGAGAGACTAGCCTCAAAACCAGAGTGTGTGCTCGAAAAAGGTTCGCTCGTCCCTGAGGTCGAGGGTTTCTTGAGAAGGTGTAAACTTCACAATATCGCCCGAGAGCTTAGGAACGCAGAACATGGCTATTGTGTTCAGGCTTCTTGCTTCGTCATCCGTTTTCCTCACGTTCTCATCAGTTAATGGCGCAATCTCATTGGCATGCAGAGCGATAATAAAGTGCTCGGGACACGCCCTGCGCTTGACCACCATAGAGGACAGTTTCCGAACTTGATCTGTCAAAGACTGCTCGACTTTCCCGCAAAACACGCGGTGGAACAATCGATGCTATCCAAACAGCACAAACACAAAACAAAAAACGTATGCACAGAGACAAACAGGAATCAAATTGTCATGCTCGCCGTCCCGACGCAGTTTGAGTTTTGAAACCAAGCCTCCTCCTGGGCATCGTGATTTGCTGGACGCACTGCGTTATATGGAAGTGATGGGTGACCGCCCAAAGTGAAGAAACAAAAGCTATCAAATGTTTAACATGTGAGAACATATAAAAACTTATATGTCGCACTGTCGCGCACGACCGACATTATGAGCATCTATCTTCGAAAGTATTTAGTCAATTTCGACGGTTCGTCTTTTCGTATCCGTTGTATGGGGGCATAAAAAGCACTGAAAAACGACACAACAACACGATGTCATGTGTTCTGAAGGGCGGAGGCATGTTGGGCTACCCTTCATTTGTAGTTCGCAAACAACTCCCCAGACGGCGCTCGTTACGCGAAAAAATCCATTCACAAACTGCTTGCGTTTTTTTTCTTGTTGTTTTTTTTTTAACGCGACAACGTTGAGGAGTTCGAGTCGCAGAAAAGCCGGCGTTGGTGGCGTGACGGGAAAATCCTGATTGGTCGAGAGGGTCATGAGGTCACAGCCACACGACCTCGCGCGGGAATTTCAAACAACGCAGAACGCTCACGTGAAGTCACGCGTGGATTGAAAGCGATTAAAACACGACACGTAACGCGAATTAAAGATCGCCGCATGTCTCAAATGATTTCACTTTATAAAGTAATTCATTTGCCTGAAAGAAAAAAAATTGAAGAATCTAAGGCGGGATTCGAACACACGACCCTTCGTTTGCGAACCAGACACGCTTGCACGCTTGCACGACGAATGAGAAGGCGACGCGAGCGGGACCCGATAACACTATCGCGTTCCACTCTTTAAGGCGAAGCTTAAGCGTCCTTCAATTTCTTTCCACTTTTATTATTTTGTTTGCTATCGAAAACCAAGAGTAAAGAGGGAAACTGGCATATAGACACCTTCGCACGTCTGCTTTCAACGTCTCGTTACGCGTATACCACGGGCTCGCCGAGCCAATAACATGACGGGAAAGAGTGTTCACGCATGTGTGCTGGGTGGTTTGCGTTGATTGAATCAGCTGAAAGGTAGCGCCAGTCCGTGTTGTATGTGTCTCTTCTTCGTCCGTGTTTGTTTTGTTTTTGTTTTTGTCGCTTTTTAATCCTCTAGACCACCTCCCATTTTTATTTTAAACCACCCGAGACTGGACGGAGAACGACAAGCATCCATTGTGGAAGAGAAAGGAACAGAAGGCAACGTCTCGGGTGGTATAAGAAAACGATAAATCTATGCCAGCTCGCCTCCATTATCCGTGTTTTATTGTCAATCACCCCCTCTCATCACCTGACCCGACTCTCTGCGCGAGGGTATGGGCGAGAACGTCTCATCAGGTGGCAAAAGACCGATCTCGTACGACTGGTCCAACGAACACGTAGCTTCCACCGCACTGTCAGCTTATCAATTCGCGGTCCCACCACTGGGGCGAACAGAGCACAGGGTAGATTTCCAACCCTCCAACACGATACCATCGCTATTCTACCACAATCGCGGTGACTCTACTAGGGGAATTAAAGGGGAGAGGCAACGGCGGCAATGAACACGTGAAGAGAGGAGGCGGTTCCGTTGCACGCAGTCAAGCAGGCCACAAAACACGGGGGCCCGTGCTCTCTACACGCAAATGTATGCGGATGGATGGGACGCGCTTCGCTGAAGCTCCGCGAGAACCATCCATAAAACAGCAGCGCGGGCCAGCAACAATACCGGCGACGGGCAGCGATGGGACGCTGATCAAACGGGTCCAACCGAACGCGAGGCATCGTAATACGCGCGCGGCGAATGAAACGGGGCCGCTCGGAACGCCATCGTGAGTTACCAACAAGAGAGAAGGTGATTAATGGGGCGATTGTGAACTCTCTAGAGTGCACGCAGTGTCTGTTCTCAACTGCTCGCACGGGCCCCAAAAGCGCGAGCGGCGCCGATGTGTCGTCTGCTTCGCGCGGCCAGGCGGTCAGCTAGGCGCGCAAGCGGACCTACCCGCGGCGGCGCTTCCGTTCCTTGCGCAAGGCGCCCTCCTTGTTATCGGAATGTGTGCCCCCCCCGTTTGACCAGACGCTTGCTTCGCTGCCCCCCATCTTGGGAGCGGTTCGGGTGACGGGGCGGTCGGATATCCGAGACCGTCGCTGCTGCCGAAGCGGTGCGCGCAGAGCGGCAGAACCCACGTTCGTGACGTCACGCAGAGGATATCAAACGGCGCATGCGCGCGCGACTCATGTTTGTGACGTCAGGTCGAGGTGGTGAATCTGGCTTCGAGAGACGTCCACCAGAGGCCGCCAACAGAGGCCGAAGGGAAATGGCGGGCCACCAAGCTTGCTTGCCTTCATCTCGTAAGTCACTAAGTCAAGACTTGCTCGAGAATGGAAACGAATGAGACTGCTCACGTTGCGTGTCCGTCGGTTGAGAGGCATGGTGAAATCGCTATCGTAGAAATCGCTACTCGTTCAGTGCTCCTTCGTGCATATAATTAGGAAAAAAAAAGGAATTAGCGAAGGTGTTTTACGTTGAGAAGAAGCGGAGTCTTTCCGCGACACCCGGACATTTTCTAAAGAAGGGATTTTGTGTTATTTGTTTTTTGTAATATCGCTGTTTTGCCGGTGACACTTGTATCTTTGATTTGTTCATACAACTATACTTTGGCGGTCTGCCTATAGTCCGTTGCAACCTAAGAACGAAGGGCGAGGGTAAGACGGGCCGGGGAGGACGACCACACGCCGGTACGATGTTCATCCAGATCAAGAGATTCCGAATTCAGTCGGGGCGCTTTCATCACTATCATCATCAGAGGAATGGCATCTGTGTCGTACTAATGGCGGCCTTGTGGTTACTGATAATGGAAAAAGTTAAAGGTGCTCCGAAGCCAACGTTACTGAAACACTCAGTTGGGAAACGCCCTTGAAACCTGGACCGTTCGCGTCCACCGAGACCGAGCTAAGTATACGATAACAGCGCCACCCTTTAGCGACGAGTTCAAACATGCAAGATGCTTTATATGGCTACTGCTAGAGTCACTGCATGTTCCCAGAGTACCGAAACTCCCAGGCTCGAGGTGCGAAGAAGACGGCTCAATCCTTTTCTTTACTGTAGTCAGCATGAGCTTTTAGAAAGCATGTTTCTGCGTAAAAACAAACGGAAAAAAGCTCTTTTTGTAGTAACCTTTGTTGGAGATTAGTACACAATGACAGATTCGTGATGTCTTCTAAAATCTCTACTTTACAAGGTTTTGTGGCACAATTAATATCCTTTTTACACGACCATTTCTCACCGGTGGTTTGAAGTAGCGCGTCCCGACCTGGGCGCATCCTAACTTTGGGAGTAATTCGCGGCGCGTCCGCTTGGAAGACGGGGGTGGCATCCCTGAAACCCCTTCCTGTGCTTCCACTGTATATGTTTCGGTACCAAAATGGTTGATTAAAGACAAAACAGAACAGTAACAGTGGACGCTATCGAATGCGATACTCCGGAACCAGTACAAGCAGCCGTGCAGTTCTCCGAGTGGCCCCTGCGGAGGAAATGACGGCGCTGCGATCACCATTACATCGGTACTCGAGTACGGATCGGTGCCACGTTTACGGAGCAGGCTCCATGGCAGTTTCCCAACTGAGTTGTTTTGGTAAACTAGTCCGAAGGAGATGATGCGAGGCCTATAGGAAGTACTCACTGGCGGCCATAGCTGTGTGCACGACTGCTGAGCGCGTGCTGATGGCTAGCTTGCAGGGTTCTTTTGCAACGTGCATGCCACACTGTCAAAATGGCCGGTCTTAGCAGCCTATTAATGGGGCTCGTTCTGAGCATGCGCTCTAGAGAGCACCCACAAATATGGTGCCCAGTGAATACTCCTTATACACGTTTGCAAGTATGGGGTCCCGACTGGTGCCCCATGCGTTCAAGCACGTGCATCATGCGCGTGAAGGTGGCTCTGGCAGGCTTGCAATTTCACGTGCTTTCTCACACCCGCAGGAACACGGCGGCGGCCAGATGCCCTGTTTGCAATCGCCTATACATTCGAGATGTTAGCACAATGCAACGCAGGAATTGAATACAAGAGCTGCGTAAGCACTAATTTCTAACACGGGTCCAGTCAATCTGTTGGCGGCACATAACCGGCTGTGAAGCCCCTTGATGCATACATTTTTTTTTTTTATCACGGTTTCAATGTGGGTCGGTGCTTCGTCCTTACCGGTTGCATATTTGTCACCATCGAAACTGAAAGATCCAGAAAGAATTGTAAGGTAAAAACACACCGTCTCGACTGCTGTTCACTGGCGAAAGTGATGGCGCCCGGCAAAATACTACACACTACAGGTCGATTACCACCATTAGTACGGTAAACGGTAAACTGCTATCTGAGCGACCGGATGGCACTGAATTTAGAAAAGGGTCTCTGGGTTCTGCAGCGCGAGGTTTCGCTCCATGTGCTCCAAGAGCTGCTGTGCGTTAGCGAGCCCACTCGGCCACCAATCCCCCATCGCGAACTTCGACATTCTTCCATTTGCAAAACAAATCAAGACGACTCACGACAAGGGCATATAGAAAGGAAAAACCAGCACTCAATAAGCAACCTAGATGATATCGCTGCCAACAAAGGCTCGCTAGAAATGGGCAAGACACACGTCCCTCGGTGCTTCGTAGCGAACTCGTCGTCACATGCAAATAAAGCTCGCACTCACCGGCGAAAATAAACTCCGAAAGGCCTTTTTGCTTTACTTGTAACTTCTTTCGATCGCCATTTCGGTGTCCTTCGGTAAAAACCGTATTTGAGGAAAACTAAGGACTCCGCGGGCCTATTTTCCTGTAATTACCGATAAAGGTGTAGCGTAATTATATCGTACTGGAAGCGCTTCGTTTTTCCGAAGCTCTGAGGACTGCCTCCGACGCAAAAGAAAACAACCGCGCCAGGGTTTTTGATATGCAGAAAGACTAGCCACTGGATCCAGTGAGCTTAAAGGGAAGAGACCCCCTCAACAATCAACGCCAGCCGAGGATATATATATATATATTATATCCATCGCCGACTGACACTCGGCGAATATCCAAGTCGCTGTCTGCCTCCCGAGCACCGCAAGCGTCCACGGCCACGCGCGGCGCGCCAAGGGCCGCCGCTGGCGCGGCGGGACGCCCGGAGCGGCGAGCCGCTGGCCTGCTGGCCCACAGAGCTCGGAGACGACGACGCCGCTGACCGACATTCCCGGGGAGACAGAGCTCCTCTACCTCCGCGCGATCACCGCGAAACTGGGTTCCGCGGCGTCAAGTCCGCCGCGCGCTGCAAGAGAGCCGCCGGCAACCAGCACCAAGTTCAAGAGGAGAGCCGCCACTCCGCTCGGCCGCAACAAGAAAGAAAACAGGGAGAAAGCGAAGCCAACGCCGAGTTTCCCAGGAGGCAGCGAAAGCGACGGAAGAGAGGAGAAAGAGGCCATGTGGAAGGAAGGAAGGAAGGGGGCGCGCTCGTTTATGCCCAAGCCGGCGAGCGCACACGAGCCGCGGCGGCGAACGGGTTGCCGCTGCACGCGCGCGCTTTGCAAACGGGTTACTACAACAAGCCGCGCACGTAACCTCTCCCTCGCCGTGACACACACACACACCACACGGTCCCTCCACGGGTGTGCGAGACATGGAGCAAGTACACTGGGTGACACGGTTAGCGCCAACCCGACATCCGCGGCTTGTCTTCTGCGTGTTGGTTGTCTCGCTGTTTTCCACGGGACGGTCCCATCACGGCTGTGGTCCAACGTTAATTTCGGCCGCCTTCGTTGAAACGCCACACAAGGACATTCTCGGTGTATAACGCTCGTTTTCACCAGCGCCGCGACCGTACCGCGTCACTACGTGCACCTCTCGACGGTTATGTGAAGTTGACACGGCATAGGGTTAGTTTCGAGGGGTTCGTAGCGTCCTCATACAGTCCATCGTAATGTGGCCAAACATGGGTTTTCAGACGAAAAAAAGAAGAAAAGGAGAATAATAAAAAAAAGTTGGTGCTTTCTCCTTCGAGCTAACTGTGTGGCGCTCAGTACGTGCGTGCGCGCCGATATACATTGCTTGCCACAGTTAGCGCGAACACCGCAGCGGCCCTTTTGACAGACAGCCATCCCGGCTGTCTGTCAAAAGCTGCCCGTCCCTCGTTTCGGCAAATATCAACAACTAGCAAGGAAAATATTTAAAAAAAGTGTATTGGTTTTGCTTTGTTTTCGATTACGAGAAAGCTGGGAAATTAAATACCGCGAGCTCAATGCGAGAGTCCAAAGGGGCGGGAATCGTTCGGAGCTAATCTGAACAATCCACAAGTCGAACAGCGGGACACTTACTTAGAGGCGAAATTTTGATAGGAACGAACTATCAGCCCAAATGACGAGTCAACAGATGTTCGCGTATTCATTGAATTTTTATATTTGGTACGAAAGACCCTACTGGCCACGCTGAGAACGTGATGTCAATTGTAATGTGGGGGCAGCTATAGCTTGTTCACGACGGGTTATAAAAGGTTTAGACGTGGTAAATGAACGTCAAAAATAGCTCACGCTAGCAAAAAAAAAAAAGAGCGCAGAATATTTTTTTGTTTAGACGTCCTGCTCGAGGCGAGCGGAGAAAAGTTCACCGTAGGAAAGCTCACCGCAAAACAGGCAGATGCGGAGAAAAGCGCACCGGCCCTTGAGCAAATGCGAAGAGAAGCTCACCGTTTTATTTTTTTTATTTTTCTTAGCTTAGTGGATTGCGCGTTACACGTGGCAATTCAACACAGTTAGAATTCGTCACTTCATTAAAAATAATTGCATTTTTTTAAATATTCTTGAATATAGGGCATATTTAGTAAATCCTCACCCATTCTTTATATTAATGACGCCACAAGCATAAACTCAGAACATGGGACACCCATACAAAAGGCAACAAGTTATTGACAGCTTCACAGTGCGCCGTCGGTAGCTCTGCCAGATTAAGAGGTTTGTTTTTTACGAGCTAATATCAATATTTCGGGCACCGCGTTGTTTCGCGTGTACTTACGAATTTTCGGCATTTACAGTATTTGCTTTATTTATGATTTTTAGGTATTAGGCAAACATTATTAAGTTTTCGAACTTATTCCTGTTTTTTCAAGTTTCTAAAATTTTCAGTTAGACTTGTGTTGCATAGAGAGTAAACTACAGAAAACACTCGGCCGCAATTATTAATTAGGGAGCAATATACCTAATAAGCTTAACAAATATTACAAAAAGAACATTTTATTTTTTACAAAACTGACACATTTTAAGGATAATAAATTGATGTCTGTTATGCATGATCCGACAGCCTGCAAAAGTAAAAAAACTTAAAAAATCGGTGAGCTTTTCTTCGGGATTCGCGTGCTCGACTTCCAAGTTACACATGGCTATAGTTTGAGTTCAGAGATATTAAATATCATGCCTGGAAGAGTGAAGCCAGGGTATTCCGGAAATCTGTTTAGTTAAAGTAGCTCATAAAACCACCGAAACCCTAACCAAAAAGCCAGTTTGGGTGTGCTTTAAAGGGACACTGACAGGGTGTTTATGCTCGCCGAGGTTTTTAGTTGTACATGACATATGAGAGCCCAACTACCCAAAACACAATTTGCGACTCGAAATTCGGTTTCTTTCCGCCCGAAAACCGCCGATCAAGAACTGGCCGGTTCGAGTCTCGCTCACTCTCTTTTCCGTGGTCACGGGCCGTTTTCGAAGTTATCGATGCGACTACCAAATTTAATGAAAGTCGTTGGTCACTGAAGGCACACACTCAATATTAAAAATAGAAAAAAATATGAAACCCATTTTTGTGGCTTCTAAAAAGCTGCAAATACGTTGATTGAAAAAAAAGTTCCACAGAGAACCGGAAGCATTCTGTGCGTGCGTCGTTTCGCGTATCGTGGGGCTCGCGGGGACGGCGATGGCAGCGGACGACGGGCGCGGGACCTCTACTTCAGAACTGTCGTTCGCGGTACCGGCGAATTCTGTCTGCCTTTAAAAGAGAAATTTGGGACTGATCAAAAGAATTGGTATTCATCCCGTACGACACGCCCGACCACCAAGCCGATTTGCACGAAGACGTCGCCGAGCCGTCGCTCCCTTCTCGTGGCTGAAGACATCGCTCGCGCAAACTTCAAGCACGACGCGTCTACTTCGAGTTGAATATGCACGCGTACGATTTCTTTACTAGGTGCGAATGTCGCCAATACGTGGTGCTTCCCGACTTCGACCCGGGAGTGCTTTTGCTGGAGGAAAATCGGCAGCAAACTTTCCAACTTACAATTTACCGGCTGAAGTATTACTAAGGAAAGAGATCCTCCTGTCACGTGATCCCCCGTAGCTCAGTGGGTACGACGTCCGCTTCACACGCGGCAGGACCGGGTTCGATCCCCGATGATGGCACTTTTTTTTCTTTTTCAAACATTTTTCGATGTTTACTTTTCTTTCTTTTTACAATTATCACTGAAGAAACAAACAAAAATTAACAAACAAATGTTGTGGACGAAACGTCGCTGAATTAAATGGGGATGGGATTTCCTTTTTTGACAGCTGCGAACTCAATGTAATCACTTTCCACAAAATGCAAAGAGCATATGAATCAGGTAGCGTCCGCTTTCCGAGGTGCTCGTAAATGTTCTACAGGAATTGCAGCCAGCCATTGGTCCCGATCCCGTTGATATTTCGGAAACTCTGTCGCACAATGCCACTTTTTTTCGGACGCAGGACGTGTGAGCCAGCTCTTCACGCAACATCTTGGGTGTATTCTTTTCGGAGCCCATCATGAAAATTAACCACGGGCACTCGCTACTCATCTCCAACTCCTCAATGTACAAAACAACTCATCTTGGAGTACAGAACAGCGAGTGGAACAAACATAACTGCAAAAGAATCGCAAACAGTGCCCCCTAAAGCCGCATGTCGTCTGCTACGCCGAGGGAAAAAAAAAAAGAAAGAAAAAAAGCGCACGGTCGGGTGTAGCCACGTGACTTCCGCCACTCCCGCTATCCTCTCCACGTCTCCGTTTCGGTTTCGTTTCGCGCAGTTGCGTTTTTTGGCTTTATTAAAAAAATACGCTACTCTGTTGCAAAATATTAATTGGGTAGTCCTCCGACACCATAATGAAGCGCCTGGCAAAAAATGAAAAAAATTTTTTGGGGGTGTCAGTGTCCCTTTAACTTTTCAGCAACAGATCCCCTGTAGCATTCGGTTTGATTCCAGCAAGATTCCCCTTTAACATCCGGTTTGTTTTCAGCGACGGTTCCCGGCCATATTTCTTTTCTGGATGTTTTCATGTGTGTGTGCGTGTGTTTTTCTTTTACTTGTTGCACATCTAAACACTGGAGGCGGCGTTTCACGAGTAGTAGTGCGAGAGTCAAAGCTCGCTCAAAGGAATGAATGGCATCCCAGAAAGGCAGGGCCAAGAAGGAAGGTGTGTCCACCCCTGCGGTCCTTTGTCAAGGTGAAAAGGAAGTAGCGCGCCTTTTTCCTCCTTTTTGAAATCCGGTAAGGAAAGGGTCCCACAAAGAGAAACACAAATGGAAAATCCCGAACGAATAGGAGGGAAAGAAGAAACATGAAACGTGGAAAGGAACGCTCACTGCTCGGCAACTCCCGAGATACTCAAAGTTTAGTCAAATATTTCATGAAATTAACCGCTTACCCCTAAAAATAAATATTACAAAGAAAAGTCTAATTTCTATCAGAGTACTGATTCGTTCTCTCTTGGCGCTGGTCGAGCGCAGAAGGGCCGGGCTCATTTGCACGAATTTCGGGACTGATTACGATGCAGGATGGGGCCATAAGAAACTTTGGGAGAAGTTCTATCGAATCTACATTTTAGAAAAGAGCGAGCCGCCTAGCAGAAAAGAGGGTTCGAGGTTTTCGAGGACGAAACAATGCGCGGATTAGAAAGGAGATAGAAAAAGCTCCTCAGAAGAAACTCCGTCTGGCCACGTCGATGACTATCATCACCTAAGTGAACATATCTGCAGATGCTAATGGCTGCCACTTGATAACTGAACCAGACTTCAGTGCGCTGACAAGACTTAGAAGTTGCTGTGCTCTACACGCATTTGAGGGTGTCATGTAAATCCTTGGAATGTTCGGCTCCGGTACATCGCAGACAGCTCATGACAATAAAATGGTGAATATTATTGAGAGATTTATTCAATTAACGGTGCGTTTACACTTGCGAATTCGCGGGCGGATTTTGGAGCCGGGTGGAGAAATCGACTCGTTGCAGGCGGAGAATCTGGATGTGGATCCCGCACAGAAACAGATTTTCCACCAGCGACAAGCGCATTTCGCCATCCGGCGAATCCGCCTCCGCCGGCGCGGATCGGTCTGCGAATCCGGAAGTGTAAACGCACCATAAACTGCGTTTACATGGGTGCGACCACAGAGTATCGAATCGAGATTTAACGACAATGATTGGGTAGAAAGAGTGGAGAAGAAAAGATTGGTTACGAGTGATTGGTCCACTCTCGATTCGATGCGCTTCGGTCGCATCCATGTAAACGTAGGCATAAGCGTACAGAGTGGTAGTTTCTTGACACCACTAAAGCTGAAACGAATAGAGAAAGAAAACTGTACAACGAAGAACGCAAACTTTCGTACGTCTGCCATTGACGAATACTAGATGCTACATTTTAACCGCCATTGACATACGAAAATCGAGACTGACATGTGAGCCGCTAGGTGGCGCTGAATTTCTAAAAGGGTCTGTAGGAACAAAGGGGACTTTGGAGAAGTCGAATCTAGGTCACTGCAGCTCAACAGAGCCAGCCGGATCTTGCTTCATTGGCCGAGGGAGTGCCCGCGCTCGCTCGAGCGCGTGTTCAGGTATTTCCATACCAGAACCCCTGAACCGGCGAGTTTCTAAAATGCTCCATTCACCATGTAGCTCAATGGAGCCAAAAAAGTGGAGATTTAATTCGCTTAAACATGATTCCATGTAGCGCTAAGGATATTATTCCGCTAGGTGGCGCCATGCATCCACTGATTTTTACCATCGGTGCGAGTTAGTTGTAAGACTAACTCACTCACACCAATGTTGCCTTTATTCCGAGAAAAAAGGAAACGGGAGCGGTACAGTGGGTGGCATTCGTACAGTTGGTCGAGCGACGATTTAGCGAACGAAGTCCCGCCCCACCCAACTTTTCATCGAAAGACACTTTAGTGATTGGTGTAGGGGTGGGCCAGGTGGGTTAACATTTTTGTAATGAGCTACCGCAGATTGTCGTTGCTAAGCGGCGTGAACGAAGGGGGCGGGCGGGTTCACACGTGCCCCAGTGATACGTCATTCGCTAAAACGTCGATTCGCCCGAATGCCTTCTGTTCGCTAAAACGTCATTCGCTCATGTGATATGAAACCGGCACAGTACGGCCACCTCCAACTACAGAACTATGCTGAAACAAGTGGTGAACCCCGTGGTATTCACGGACGGGACGCACAAAGCGCGGCAGTGAAAACACGAAACCGCCGGGGTTTTTTCATTTTCTATTCTCCCGACTGAAGAACTGCTTCAAAAGTCGAATTTCATGCGTGCTAGATCTTACTACCTCTAACACTTCCATGGTTAAAAAAAATAAACGAACAACGAACAAAGTCAATATCGTAAATAGCTATTTCAAATTAGCAGATTTTTCTTTTTTTCTTGGGGGGGGGGGGGGTTGACACATTGATTTTTATCAGTACGTTATCTCAGTCCAAAGACAATCTACTAAAACTCCCAACTCCGCCTGCGCAAGATTACTGAGCGTCTCGCGCACATGATACTTCCCAGAGGTATCGTTTTTCGATATCGGGAGGCTACCGATCACTTAGACTTGACTAACAACAGTCTGCATTTCGCTTGCTAACATGCGACATATGCCTAGTACGTACCGGAGAGCTCATCGTACCGAATCAGATGTGCAAAAACGGTCCCCTAAAACTCTCTATTATCTACACAAAACGCCCTATTACCGTATACGGTTACCGGGTCTCGCTATCAGAAAGCAAAAACAATAGCGTTTTAGGGAACCGTTTTTCTACCGTACATCCGATACGGTAGATGAACCCTCCGCTCGGAACTGCGCATGCGCGAGTCTTGTGCGGTGGCACATGCGCAATTCGTACAGGAGAGCCCATCGTATACCGTATCGGACGTGCAAAAACGGATCCCTAAAACTCTCCAATATGCCATGTACAGTCGCCGCGCAGGGCGTGGAGAGCGCTCCGAGCATCTCATTATCGCTTCGCAGCCAATGGGAATGAAGGATTGGCCGATAAGAACGCTAATGAACCAATCACGAGGCAAGCTGTCCGTGACGTCACCGACAACTTAAGAAACGCAGTGCGTGGTTGATTATGTTCACGCGGGAGAGCGTAGCTTCCGCTGCGTTTAGAAGGCGCTTCTGGTAACCAGAAAGAGGGACGGACTGACATCATGTGCAAACTATGTATACCTTATAAAAAAAGATTAAAAAAAAACAGAAACGAAAGACGAGAGTTACGCGTGAGCAAAGACGGTAGACTAATAGGAGAACTATAACTACACGAGGGAGGAGGTGATTTTGTGCATATATAGTTCGATTTATATTGAACCAAGTTGAACCGAACCTTGACACGTTTCATCGTTTGAATTTAGATCGGTCCTCCGGACTACCCGTTGTCGACTTTTGAACACGGCGCCACCACGAGCGCAAATGGCGAAGTTCCTCGGACGGTTAATCTCGTCTCGGGACCCTGGCGATAAAGACCACTTATTCGAGAGAGAGAGAGAGAGAGAGAGAGAGAGAAGAAAGATATTCCATCCGTGGAGCTTGCTGACGGTCGAGCGACAATCTCACGCAAATGTATCTACTCTCGTGCGAGCGGAACAACTGTTTTATCTGCAACGATAAGCTGGCGAAGATCTAGTATATATTTCGGTATTCGCACGAGTGACTGCGAAAAAAAAATATTATACAAGGTGTCACAAAAAAACATTGAAAGCGTCTTCTTCTTATTTTTCTTCTTGGAGTTCTTTTAACACTTTAAGTTGTTCTACAGAATGTATCCAAACGCTAATCCACCGTAAAAAAAAAAAAAGTGTTTTTGCGTGGTGCATTTATGAAACTCAAATTTCATGGCGAAACATCTAAGCCACAAGATCTTTGTTACTTATGCACACAGGGGAGGAAGATGGTACAGACCGTCTGGTTGACGCTGCTACACACAGATGGCGCAACGTGAAGCAAAAACGAGAAAGCTTCTTTTGACGTGAACACCCGAAAGCAGATTTAGCAGAACCCGAGTGTATCTGGCACCGTCTTTGAGTAGCCGTGACAACCTGACGGGCTCTGCGTATATGAAATTTCAGTGTGATAAATACGCCGACAGCAAGAGAAGCGAAAGAGCCTTAGAAAAACTGTCCTGAAAGTTGAGAAACGACGTCGCTCGGCGTTTGTATCTTACAGTGGCGCCTCAAGAATGCAAAGCCTGGCGTTTTTCAAGTGCGATATTCCTCGCACAAAGCGGTCACCGCGTACAAACTACCGTTCGAGCCCCACACCTGCCCGTTTCGATCTGGATGAGCATCGTACCGGCGTGCGGTCGTGTATCACTACTGCGTGGTGCGACGTTAAAGACGCTACATGCTAGCGGTTGTACCGCACTGGCTAAATTGCGTCATCTACAGCGAGTGACTCGTCGCAACTATAAAATGGCAGACCAACTACACGCTGTATAAATATCCCCACAACCCAATTTTTTTTTTTTTTTTTTTACAAACTATTGATGATCTAACATCGCCCGAAGCTCACCGCTGCCAACTAGAGTCATTCGTGAGCGTGCACACGAGCCACGTACGCCCAACGTAGCAAACCCCTCTTTTCCCGCCATTTTTTTGTTTGTTTTTTCTTTGGTTTTTTTTTTTGTTGTTTACGCGATGTTTCTCCACGCTGTAGCGGCTCGTGGACGCTATTTATGGCCCCAAATTGCAAACTTACGAGTATTATCAATTTTGCGAGCTAAAAAAATAAGAAAAGAAATTAGAAAGGTCCGCACTTAGGTTTTGCGCTCTGCGAAAAGTACCTCTCAAAACATGCAAGTTGTGATAAAATGAAAACATTTACGTCACAATGTACACACAATTAGAAATATGCATTGCTTAAAGATTAAAAAAAAAAAAGTAACATTCCGCGACTTGAGTTACATTTTTTGAGGTTACACCACAGGAGCTGAGGGCGATGGATCTGTGGCTGGCTAGGTGGCGCCAGCGGTCTGCTCTAAAGTCATGGGGCTGGTCTAAAGTCATCGGACTCGCCATA
Source organism: Ixodes ricinus (assembly GCA_037355805.1). Taxonomy (NCBI): domain Eukaryota; kingdom Metazoa; phylum Arthropoda; class Arachnida; order Ixodida; family Ixodidae; genus Ixodes; species Ixodes ricinus. The sequence continues at coordinate 73,979 of JAZHYW010027448.1, read as the reverse complement.
TCATCACATAAGGAATCTGCAGACAATACAACAAAGACATGATTAACTAAAAGAAAAGAAAATATCTCGCAATGAAAGTTTTGAAGAAAACATTTCTTAATAGTCCGCGTGGAAAAAGAAATGAGGAAATCCACCCAATTGTAAACAACGGCAATAAAATAGCCATCATCAAGTTGTCTAGCCTGCCTTGTAACCCGTAAATCACGCACTGCTCAAAATTCACAGACCAAAAATGACAAGCCAACAGTAACATGAGGCAGGACTTCCATTTTCTTCTTTGTTATCCGTTTTAATTTGCCAGTGCGGTCGTGACTGACAGCCCCAGAACCGCCAAAGCCCGCTTGTGAGCACGCTCGAGATGTGCCACAAGACCGAGCGGTACTCTACGGCCACGTGATTCGTAAGCTGTACGGCGCGACAAACTGCGACGGCAGAGACGAGCAGCCAAGACCCGACGAGAAGACCAAGCCTCCAGACGACGACAAATATCTCTTCGGGGACGGAGAAAGTGTCGGGACCAAAAAAATAAAAATAAAACGGAAACAAAAAGTACTACACTGAAAGCGAAAGCAAGGAGAGATGGGAGAAACCCCGCTACGAAAAATGATAACGCAGAGCGGAAGGGAAAAAAAAAAAAGAGAGATGAAGCGCCCAGCAGCGCCGCGACTGAAGTAGCAGACGACAACCGCGGATCTGACGCGATGAGCGAAAAGTGCCTAACTTCCCAAGCCTGGCAAAGATGGCCGCGCCCAGTCGCGAGACGACCGAACTAGCAGACAAGCAAGGATTTGACGCAGTGATCGAAAATATGCAAACTTTCGCAAACGACGACAACCGCGGATCTATTCTTCCCAATTCCTCTACATCGCTAATGAATGAATGGCTGACACAACGAAGAATGACTGCCAAACTAAACTTTCACTCTTCGGCAGACGACGACAACAGCTGATCTGATGCGACGAACGAAAATTGCCCAAAACTTCAGCAGACGACGAAGATTGCGGATCTGAGGCGGTTAACAAAAAGTGCCAAATTTGCCCAGCTTGGGAAGGATGGTCGCTCCCACCGACGACACGACAATGATACACCGAACAAGAAGACTCGGCCGCGCTCAGCTACGGGACGGCCGAACTGGCAGACGACACGTACTGGTCTGAGTCGGGACGAGCAACCATTGCCAAGCTTCCCAAGCTCGCCGCCGGGGTGAAAGGACGAGCGGGGAAGGAGCGACGTGACAAACATCGCCGCGTTCAATCGCCAAGCGAATCACGCATCGGGATATCATTAGTCCCGCCGCGACCCGAAGCGCCCAATAATCGATCCCGTCTTGTTGTCAGTTGGAGCAAAACGCCATGTTTGCCTACTTTTGCCAGCCGCGTCACCAACCACGACGAGAACTATTTTTCACCAAGCCACAATATATGGAACACCACACGACTACGTTCCTTGCCACTTCCCGCGGTTTCGACAATGCGAAGTGACACTACCGACGAACTCTGGAACAGTTAGAACTGAACACTAAGGTTACTAAGGAAACCGTTCATACCCCCAGAAAAAAGCTAACGACCCTGCTTTTAAATCCGCCTTCAAATCACTCGGAGATGACATCTGCTAGTCGTGGACAAAACAGAAAGAAGCCGGTAGTAGTATTTGAAAATGAAACAACGACAGGGCGCCGACACGGCAGCTACGAGATGTTTACCGTTGTTCTCCGGCGTTTGAACAGCTGCGCTGTTCCAACACGATGTCGCCGCTTCTGGTTCCATACGAGTTCGCGACAAGAAAGAAGGGAACCGGCGCTGACACTTGACGTGACTGTCTTGTTTCGCGCGCGAACAGAGATCATCAAACCATGGAGAGGGAGCGCCAAAAACAAGTAAAAAAAGAGGCACTCACCTTCGAGCTTCATGCCGACGTCGAGGCACTTCTGAAAGCGGCAGAAGGGACATCGCTTCCTCTGCGACTTGTCGATGTGGCAACTCCGGTCCGCCACGCAGGTGTACACCTTCTTGTTCTGCACGGTGCGCTTGAAGAAGCCCTTGCACGACTCGCAGGTGAGCAGGCCGTAGTGGTAGCCGGACACCTTGTCCCCGCACACCGGGCACAGTTCCTCGATGCCCTCCTTGGTGTCCGGGGCGTCCGGGTAGACTCCGCCATCTCCGTGGCCCCCCGACGAGCTGAGGACGAGGGGCCCCGCCGAAGAGCTCAGCACGGGGGCCCGCCCGACGCGCCTGGTGGGGGCGAGAAGTAGAACGGGGAGCCGTCCATGAACGGGGACATCATCTTGCCAAACACTTTCTTTTCACGACCACACAACACACTTCGAAAGATTCAGGCGCACGAACACAACAACAGAGTCGACGGAATAATCCAGCGGCAAATCCTGGCAGCCGCCGCCCCGCGTGGAGACACCAGAATCCTCAGCCGTCAGGTAAGACGTGCATGGTGTCGGCGCTCCCGCGCGCGCACCGAGCGCGCGGCAAATCCGCGGTAAGGTTGGCGGCGTCACGGGAGACGGAGAACACACTTTGGCACAAGCACTCACTGCCGCCGCGCGGCACCAAAACTCCAGTTGCCGTCGTACACAGCGCGGGGGGTGGGACGACGACGACGGACGGATGGATGGATCGCCGACGACGACGAGCCACGAGCGCGAGACTCGGGTGTTCCGTAGGCGCGATGCCTTCGCGCGCGCACGAGGATCGAAGGGACGACGGAGTCGGGCCGATCCCACGAGCACGAGCACGACGGAAGAGGGGAAGTTGGAGTGGGAAGTCGTAACGGGCGGTGGGTGGAGGGGGTGCAGGAAAAATTAAGAAGAGCGTTGGGACGTCGAGCGACACGCTGCCGCACAGGCCGCGACGGCGAACGATAGTGAACGCAGCGCGGCAGTCAACAAGTAGCACGCGGCGGCGAGAGGCACGCCGACGGCGCGGCAGACCCCGGCGAGAGAACGAGCGACCGGAAAGAAACAAAGAGAGAAAGAAAAAGAGCCGTCCAAACGCAGAAAGAAAGCCACGAAAGAAAAAGCCATACGCAGAAAGAAACAAAACAAAAAGAGCGCGCGCGCGAAACAGAAAGCAAAAGCACAAGCAAGAAAAAAGGGAAAAAGCGCTCGGTGACCTACTAAGCGGCGGCCAATGAGCGAGCGCCTATCAGTGCCTCCTCTCTTGATCCGGCGACGCGCCGCACGAAAGAGAGCGAACGAAGGTAGGAAAGGAGAGGCGGACTAGGGGAGAGGATAGACGGATGATGGGGAGAGATGAAAGTGAGGGGGACCAGGAGGGAGAGGGAAGACAAGGAGGGGGAGAGGGGGGGGGGGGGTAGTGTGGGCTAGTAGGACGCGGAAGTGGAGCAAGGTCGCGCCGAGGAAAAACTTTCACTGGCTGCTGTTCGCTCGCTTACGAGCGCTTCCGACCGCGATTTCGTTTTCCATCTCTGCTCTTTTCCAGGATTTACTTTTGGGGCACTGGTTTTTAACCATTTGCCTTCTTTTCCCGAGGTTTTGATCCCCGCTAAAAAAACGCGACGTTTTCTGGCACTGTGTTCATGTTTTTGTTTCTTTTCTCAAATCACGATGAGGGTAGTGGTCTGTGAGCCAGTCGTAGAAGGAGCTCGTCTTTTATGCTGGCTCGTAGCGCTGTGTCACGGACCCTCTCTTTCCTGCGAGGGAGCCGGATGAACACGATTTTTCTTCCGGAATAGGTCTTATTTCCCCAGCCTTGAGCTTCGCTAACTGCTGGTTCTGAACGGGCTGCGAAGAGCCTGGTGGCGCAAATTCATTTTGTTGTTCGTTTGTTGACTCTCAAATATGCGTAGAGCTTTTCGACTGAAACATGGACAGGACGAAAGAAAGATAGTGTCTAGATCTATGTCTATGCATCAATGAACTTTTTTTTCTTTTTGTCCTCCTTGTGCGGACGTAATAAAGAGGCGGGCGGACGTTGTTGGTTGACACTCAAACATTTTTTCCCCTGTTCCTCGCTATTAAATCAAGTGTATTGGTGTATATATATTTTTTTCTTTAACGATCCGCGCCCGTTGGCAGCGTGAAACATCTACTAAACCTGACGCTCATACTCCTAGGTTTTGTCGGTTGCTGTACCGCCATAATGATCCTTTACTATTCCTTTCGTTGCGAACGTTCCGAAGTATCGTCGAAGACACTGCGCGCGTACTCCATAAAACGTTCTTCGCCGAAACAGTTCAATTAATTACATCAGGCGTCACAGTAACAACAAAAAATTACATACACTTTGTAGGATAACGATTTTACGCTATAAAATGGGGTCCGAAGCTGACATCCTGAAAGCGTATTCCTTTTGCGATTAACTGAGAAAAAATGTCGCGCGGTCTCCCCATTTCATTGCATCTCATTATCGCTCGGTAGCCAATGAGTTTGCGGCATTCGTTGTTACGAACGTCGAACGACCAATCACAAAGCGTGAACATAATAAGCCACGCCCTGCGTTTCTTGAGCCGTCAGTGACCAAGAAAACTGTCTGATCAAATTTTCTTTCTTCGTGAAAAAAGAAAACATTATTATATATGATATCTGACTCCCGTTCGCGGGGGCGTAATCAAAGCACAGAAAATATTTTCAGTGTCGCGATCAGTTCACGATTCCATTGCCCATCGTCACGCTCCGGCCGTCACTAGTGAGCGAACACCAACACGAAATAGTGTGGGTAGACGGGCGTATATCTGAAAAATGCGCATCGCGTTGTTATTACCGTGTTTTCCGGGCTACAGTCCACGGACTATACATGTATATAAAGTTGAAATTGTAGGCTCTGCGGACTATCTACGCATGCGGACTATTCAGGAATGTTTGTTTTTCTTTCAAAATCGTTTATTATGACGAGACGTGACGGATTTTGTGAATGAAAGACTATGTTTATGATGATATATGTATAATACAAGCATCTTTTTGGGCTAAGAAAACAGACATTTGTCTAGGTGTGCCGTGTATGAGAAGATTTTCGTGTCAACTAAGCACCAGGTGCGGACCATGCACGGCGTGCGGACTATGCACAGGGCGCGGACTATCTAAACAAAAACTTTTATTTTTCACCCCAAATTTGCTTCTGCGGACTATAGTCCGGAAAATATGGTAATAGGGAGTTTTCGCAGATGGTTTTCTCCATCCCGCAATGCTCTCGGCAACCCGCTACGATACCCGGAACTCTACAGTCAAGGCCATCGGCGCGCAGGCGCAGTAGCGGCATCTTCGTTGCGGAGTGCTTAGCGGAGGGGCAAACGAGGTCTACGAAAACTTCCTAATATCTCGTTCTTTCCGTCGCAAACACATACTCCGTCATTCATAAACATGAAACAAACATAGCCAACCACCAAAATAATATTTATAAAAATAATCTAAGAAAGCTCACTGCCACGTCAAATGAACCAAACGAGGCCCACTGACAAATCACCAAAAGTGCCAAGTCACAGCATGAGGGTCACGCATTCAAATGAAATCCAAAGTCACGCGGTCGTGACTCTCCCGAGCACGGCAGATTAGCGCAGAACGGCGTCTTTCCCGGGTTTCTCAGAGCTACAACAACGCTTCCTTGCCAGTGTCCACATGAAAAGCCCGAAACGGCGGCGAGAACCTTGCACACAGCCGAGAAAGTCAGTGAAGGTTAAAGATGTGGGAATGGCAGGAAGCCCCCCACCCCTTTTGGGTCGCGTCCTTCCAGAATCCGAAGACGAGTACCATCAGCGGCGGCAGCAGGCGCCCAGGGATCGGCAGCGGCCTGCCTGGACACCGTCTCCCGATCCGCGCTAACCACAACCACAAAGGCGACGACATCGCCCAAACGCCGGCCGGTTATTCGGAGCCGTTAACCAGTTCCTCCAGTCGCTAGAAAGGAGAAGCCAGCGGAAGACTTCAAAAGGGGGCGCTGGACAGACAGTCCGGCCCGGTTATCCCCTACAAATGACCCCCACGTCCGCCGACTCGGAGTCAACAATAGACACACCACACCACCGGCGACACGATTCCAGATGAGGATGGACGACCTAGTAGCCAATGGTCGGTTTTACTGTACCCTGTATGGCGGTCCTTAGAAAGCGATGTCGCGCTGGCCTTGCAACCTCTTCTTTTTTCTTTCTTTTTTTCCCTTTCCGTAAACAATGCCAACAGGTTAGAGCTAAACGAAGCCCAGCTGCAAAGCCGGTTGGTCGCTGGTCAACCGATTCCGGTTTTCAATCAGGCTAAACAGCCTCGTATGCTAGGAAGCGCAGGCACTCGAACATAAGGCCACGCTTTTTTATTTATTTGATTATTTACAAAGATTTTGCAACTTTGCAAATGGGAGGAAAGCCCTCCTCAAGCAGCGACAGTAGCTTTTCCCTCTACTTCCCTGCCCCCCCCCTTTTAATAAGAAAAAAAAAAACTCAAAAAAGGCCCTTTTTTTACAAGATGTGCTTTACAGCCGAATTTTGTGAGAAAACCGTCACGAAGGACTGTGACTATCATGACGTCACATGACACCGTGATGTCGTATAGACGTCACGCAATGTCCCAGCAAACATTATGTGCTGCCCGGTCTTTGTCGGCGCGATCAAGCTAGTAGTGTAACTAATCATTTATTTTCATAAACAAAGAAGCGCGTCTCGTGTCATGGTCTACGAAACTAATCACACCGCGAGCTTTTGTCCGAATGCACTGCTTAAACTGTTAAAGCTTCTCTAAACCCGCGAAAAAAAATGAAAAAACCTGAGTGAGCTTTGGATTGCGATTCCACTTTACCGCACAGCATACGGAGTGCCAATTAGCGCGCGATTTGCGAAAGCACTGTACTCGAACAAATGAGGGAGAAAGCACAGCACTCTAAGAAAGCCCGTGCGTCTACTTTCCCGCACAACACTCGGAGAGCCAATCACCGTCACTTACGGGGGCAGCTCAGCGAATGACGATGCCGAAGCATATGTTTAGACCAAAAAACGCAGCTCTGAGTTGTGACCCTAAGCAATGCAAGCGTGACGTTTTGCATTGCTTAATGTCACAACTCAGACTGCGTTTTTTGGTCTAAACATATGTTTCGGTCATCGTCATTCGCTGAGCTGCCTCCGTAAGTTGCGATGATTGACTCTCCGAGTGTTGTGCAGGAAAGCATAAGACACACGCGCTTTTTTTGTAGATTGATGAGCATGCCTCTATAGCGTTTTGTTTGATAACCTGACTTTTTTTTTATTGTTTGCTGCTTTCTTTATGCATGTCAGATTATAGACTAACACATTGCCTTTACTCGGTTTCTTTTTTTTTATACTTAACTCTTTAATAAGGCTATAGAATTTTAGCTTTTAATTCAATTAGGTGACATTTTTTCTGTTGATTTCTGCCAAGACCTCGTCAAGCTGCAAATTTGCAGATTCTTTCGCCGTGTCTCCCTCTCTGGTTTGTGAAGCAAAGGAAAATGATTATTATTATTATTATTATTATTATTATTATTATTATTATTATTATTATTATTATTATTATCACGTCTCACGGAATCTACGGAAAGTTTACAAATATCTCGTCCCGAAATGCGACACACGGTATGGCAAAAATGTGCGTTCGTTCTACGTTCCACACATTTTTAATTTATTACCAGCAGATCGTCTCGAGCCTTACTTCAAAGAAAAAAAAACTAAAAAAGCGCCTCCGCCCCATGCATATAATAAAAAAAGAGTATAACTGTTCTTTTTTCCTCACATTTCTGTGGTGTGCCACTCCGTTAGACTCATCACCCGAAAGTTCTGTCTTTCATATTTTCGTGTCGATTTTTGAGTGTGCTGTGAACAGACGTGCCGTGTGAGTGGGCCCTTTTTGTCACTCTGCTAAACTCCACATCTCGAAGTTTGTGCCTCAATTTTTGTGTCGACTTTTTTTTTATGTCCCGTGACCAGACAGACAGACCAAGTTTAACATATTTTTTTCTCCTGTCTCTGTGTGTTTGACATGAACGATTTTTTTACAAATGATTTATATTGACTCATGTAACACTAGGTAAACATTTACTGTGGTCTTCTAGTAGTGTTTAACTTTTTATTGTTTTCTTGACCGACTATGTTACCAATATTTACCAAAATGGTTCAGTCGCATAAGCCCTTGCCGGCTTTGACGTGTCACCTCTGCTTCGTCATGAGAATAGTCCTCGAAAATAAATGTATTATTATTATTATTATTACTGTAATTGCTCTTCTCCATTTGTGTGTTTTATGTATTAATTTCCATCCAGTGTACCAGTACCAAGACCGTAAGGTTGTTCCTAGGCACCATAACTAAACATTGATTGATTGATTGACTATTATCATTATCATACGCTGGTCTCCAACAGCCAGTTGCTAAGATTGGCTCCTGGGTGCAGTGCGGTAAAGCAGACGCTGTGGCATTGCCCACGAACAAGAGATGCCGACATTCTCGACGAAATACCATACAACGCGCTACAGTAGAGAGTTTTAGTAGATCGTTCTGATGACTCCTATAACGATACCCGATACTCTGCCTCCGCCTTCGCGCTTACATATATAGTATTGTTATCGGTATTGGAGGTGTATTGAACTGATCTACTAAAACTCTCTGTTAAGGAGTTTTAGTAGACTCGTTCTGATACTCGATAACGATACTTCTAATGACAGAGAGTTTTAGTAGATCGTTCCGATACCTCGATATTCCCGATAACGATACTATATATGTAAGCGGCAAAGGCGGAGAGTATATATATCGGGCATCGTTATCGGTGTCATCGAAACGATCTACTAAAACTCTCTAGTAATTATATCGATGCACGCATGCAAAGGCGTCAGCGGAGTATTGGGACGCTATCGGGATTATCAGAGCGATCATTGCAAAAGTAGATCGTTCCGATATCTCCGATAACGATACCGATATTTTGCCGACGCTTTTGCGCGTGTACCGTGAAAGTGTAAAAGAAACGAAAGAGCACAAGACCGCACAACATATACTGAGTAGCCACAGCGCTTCCCAAGCTCTGCTACCGTGAGACCCACCAAAAATATAAAGTATCGCGTTGACCCCCCCCCCTTTTTTTTTTCTGCTTTTCTCAGCTTTTTGCTGATACGACAAAAAAAATTCATTTCACTGCAAGAACAGTAATGCACAAAACTGACTGAAATTTCATATCACAGCTTGTATTGCTAAAGTAAATTAAAAAAAAACATCGACAAAAAAACGCTATTCGGTAGGAATAATTGTTTTTAATAACTAAAGTGAGCATGTTTGTGATAATCCTGGAGAGGGGAATCACGGGGGCAAGGGCAAACTCAATTCTCAAAAGAACAAGAGCGCATGTTTTACCGCTGAGTTTCAAACGGGGCGAGTTTACAGCAACTCTGAGTTCTGGCTTGAGTGCTGGAACGTACAGTCCTGTTCGGCTGCTCAGAGGGAGCGCTCGGAGCTAGTAGCCTAGTGGCGCCGCGCATCCTGGAGCAAAACCGCCCTCCATAGCAGATACGGGTCTGGTTGCAATGGCGACGAACAGGTTAACATTCTACTGCGGTCGCGTTCCAATATTATTGTGGCTTTCTTCCCTTCAAAAACGGTGATTATTTGTTTTAGGGAGGGAACCTTCGCAAAGAAAGGTTGCCTGTGTGCCAGGTCTCCGGGGTGGAGGAGATGATCCTGGCATAAGAACATTTCGGCATCGAAGTGCGTCTCGCAAGTGCAAGACAGCGTCGCCTATGAAATCCGCCTCAAGATAAATGCTGGTTTTGTTTATGGTTTCGCTCGCTCTTGAAAGTCGGAGCTATTCGGACAAAGATGAGGATGCCATATTGTTCGAATTGATTTTTCGCGCACAGCTGCGCTGTCGCCCACACTGCTTGAACTCGGGCAAGTGCTCTTAGAAAGTCGGAGTTACCGACTGCTGGAAGCATGCCGCGGTTGTTTTAATTCATGCGAATGAAGTCAATGACGAGGCATGCACTGCCAGACCGCAACACTGAGTAATACGGCCAACAGCTCATCTGTTCCGATTCCAGGCATTTTGAGCGGGTCGAACAACAAAATTAAAAACTACGCCGCAACACCTTGTGTTGTGTTTGCGCACGTGTAGCTGCCGTTTGCACCAGCATTGTAGTCTTTCTTTTTTTACCTTTTCTATCACGTACATATGAACAACGCGGGAAAACGTCCGTTTTTACATGGCTTGCACGGACTTCACATCGCGTACTTTTGACCACAATGAAAGAGATAGCGAGAGAGAGAGAGAGAGAGAGGGAGAGGGGGAGCTGCTTTTGAAGGAATTTTGAGCGACGAGTTAATCTTCTATAATCTTCTGGGAGAATAGCGACTTCTAGGCAAATCTTGGAGACACAAAAAAGGTCCTGGTAAGAGGGGAGCTCTTTCTTCCCCTCCATTCTTGTGGCCATCGGAGCGCTCTTTGGATGATGTCATGTGCAAGCCATCTGCTTTCTCTCTCTTTCCAAGAAGAAGAAAACAACAACATTCAGATTATGACGGTGATTTCCTTGACAAGCAGGATATGCGAGGCGCAAAGGCAGAGCTCGCATTAGGATGGGCAGCCGTTTAGTTTGCTCTGACAGGAAAAACGTATCCTTAGGGGTACATATCGTCACCCGCGGATTAAAGCTAGGAAAGAGAGAGAGAGAGAGAGAGAGAGACAAAAAGGGAAGATAAGACGATTAAAAACCCCACGTCGGGGGTAACGGTGATTCGGAAGCTGACAGTGGGGTAAGAGCTACTGAGCTCTCCGAAGCAATAAACGGCCTTCTCTCATCACGTGACCCCTTCTCTACACGTGGAGAGCGTGGTTACGTGGCGAAACATAGACGTGCGACTGTGTTCAACCAGCTTCCACCGCACAATCAGCTTAGAATTGAAGGGAGTGCAGAAAAAAAAACGAGGAGGACGCTTGGCCACCCACTATGGCTGTTCCCACGGTTTCGCGCACCGCGTCGTGGTCACTTAAAAATAAAAATAAAAAGTATCCTATGCGGAACTAAATTCTTGGGGATTCTGGTCGAAAGTCCTTCCTAACCACAATTGGTTTCCATGTGAAGAGTGCGGATACGAACAAGGCGTTAAGGAAAAGCTATTTTCGTTCTCATTGTTGGTCAGTTATCTTTTCGGATCAACGCTCAAACCGGACAGAACGATGACGACTCGTTACATAATCTCGAGACAAGGCCAAGTTGAGCTCCCACCAAAGTCCCTCTCAAGCTCTTCGAAGAAATACTGCAACGAGAAGGATACGTTGTCACCGGCCATACCAGGGTTCACGGCGTGCAATACCATTTTTGCAAGTAGGAGACAGGCACACTTCTTGCGACTCGCACGAAAACAGACCCGGAATGCCGGTCGCCATCGCTGTTTGATTCCACCGGTCACCTTATTCACCGACCAGATCGTGCGGGCTCGGCATAATAGGGTGTGTATACTTGCAGCCAACCACTACATCCGCCGCCAGACTGCCAATAAATACTACTACGTACAAAAGACTCTCTGCAGCGCATGTATGAAGCCAACATATGCCTCGAACACACACGCTCGAACCGCGTCCGCCCATAATTATGTCACCATGTCTGCAGCGAGCACCATGTCTTTTGTATGATGTATGAGCAGTAAACAGCAGTTAACTGTAACTTAAAAAAACAAACTTAAAAAATCTTCCGCTTTTCTTTTTTGGTGGGTGACATCTTGATTAACGTTCGTGTTTCCACCAGATTTGTTTTTCTACACAGCGTTTCCCATACTTTCGGTAGCGAGCCCAAAGCGAAGTCGCTAAACAAAGCGCAGAAACATAAAAAAAAAACCACGCGGACTCTTCTTGTTTGCGGTAGCGTCGATGAAAAGAAGGTACAGGTCGCAGGGCAACAAGCCCGAATAGAGAGCTGCAATAAACAAACTTCGCCCTCGTTTGTTTATTTATATATATATATATATATATATATATATATATATATATATATATATATATATATATATATATATATATATATATATATGTGACGCATGTTAACGGAGTATCTTGCATGTTAACAGGAGTAACTTGTTTCGTTGGAAGCACACTTATATATCTATACATATATATATATATATATATATATATATAAGAAATAGTTCTTTAACCAACAAGGATGCTCCTGTTAACATGCGTTCCTTTTTTTGTCATGGCTTTTTGCTTCAGATTGAGTTACTTTGACTTTATTACCCGTGAAATCAAATTTCAGTGTCAATTTCGTGCATTACTGTTCATGCAATGAAATCGAAGAGCCACCTAAAATCAACGAAAAAAAATAGCGTTTTTTTTTTTGCGAGGATAATTAGTGGAACTGGGCGATTGATCGATTAACCTTCCGATTAATCGATTAAGGCTTTAATCGCGATCAAATTTTTTAACCGGTTAATCGGTTTTTTAATCGGTACTCAAAAGAAGTCAGTTCCCAGCCAAGTGCTATGAGCAAGGTTCAATTCTCGCGCTCGCGAAGCGTCACGTGTTCGAGGATATACATTACAGATCTGCCGAGGCCAGACGAACAAGCCGGGCCCGCAATTGATCCCCGCGCGACCGCGAAACTTCACGTGTTGAGGATCTATTACACATCCTGCCCAGGCAAGACAAACAAGCAGAAAAACAAGCTGGGAAGCTAACAACGCCAAGGTTACTTGTTCCAGTATTCGGCACGTAAAAATGGACGAGTTCCCGAGTATGAAAGGCAATCTTGCTGGAAAGTTTGGGTTTTAAGTAAACTCCAGCGGTGAAGTTTTTAACTCGAAGGAAGTCCACTGCATCATCTGCAAAAAGCCGTTTTCGTACAATGGAAGCGTAAGTTCGCTTCAGTATCGCCTACGAGCGAAGCACCCATGTAGCGGCAACAAGGACCATCCGCCAAAACGCAAACAACAATCAACGCCTTCTCATCAAAATTCCTTTCTCCGAAAAAAAAAAAAAAGCATCGCCCAAGCTCTGACTTTTTGTTTTCCTGTCGAAGAATGTGGACAAACTTCTTTGTCTTCGGAGCTGGAGCAAAAATATCTGTTTTTGAATCGTTGAACTATATGTATCCTCAATTCTAAATGTCCTTTGCGCCATGTAACAGAGAGTAAAATAAGTCTTCAAAGGCAAGACGAGTTGCTGCATTCTTTTTAATATATTATTTATAAAAAATACGCAACCGATTAATCGATTAATTAATCGATTAAAGGGTGGCGATTAATCGGGTTAAAATTTTTAATCGACGCCCAGCCCTAATATTAATGTTTGGGGAGCGCAGTAGTAAAACGCTTTGGCTTCGTTATATTGTCTTCCTTTGAAGGGGAAAACCAATTACAAAAACAAAACAAAAAGTAGACGCCTTCAACGGGACACCAGTAGGAAGCAATAATACATTGTTGGTGACACACCTTGCAAGGCTGGTTCCCACATTTGCATCTGAGAGCGTGATCGATTGCGTTTCTGACTCCTAGCGTTCTGCCGCGAGAGTGCTGCGCGGATCTCGGTTGCCATATGAATGATCTCGTCGCCGTAAGCAGTCACAAGCGATCGTGACGCCGTGGGTCACGCTCAAACACGAATGTCCGAATCATCCCTTATTACCCATCCGTTGGTGCCACCCCCAAGCGTAAGGACGGCCAATGTACGCCCGCGGCGAGTCATCCAGAACACGTGACAGCGTATCGTCAGAGTGCACTTACTTCTTCTACGAATCGTTGTCACGTGTTTCGCTCCATCCCTTTCATTGACTCGCGGGAGCCCTATTCTCGTCAATTTCCGATAAGCTGTATGATTATACCACGTTTGAGTGCATCGGCTCTTTAAAATAATAAGATTTAAGACTGCGGTGGAGATCCGAAAAACAAACAGTGGAAAAACCAAGAAAGAGAGAGAGAGAGAAATGGGGACATCTCTTTTTCTGTTTCTTTTTTCTCCGCATGGCGTGGACGAAATAAACATTATACACCAACTCATGTTTACAAACAAACCGGAGCGCCCCTAGCGGACGCCACCGGCGCCGCGCATGCGCGGTGGATGGTGGGCAAGAAGCCCGCCGTCGCCCGTAAACAAACCATTGAATTGCGTTGTTGTCGGCGTCGGTGGGAGTCCCCGTGCTCTTTTTCGCGTTGGAATTGTTGATTTTTCGATCTCCTAACAATGTCTGACGACTTGAGCGGCCTCAGCAAAATTAACGAGGCGAAACTTTGCGTGAATAATGTGACGTGCGGCGATTCATTTCACGTGCGCGCCGCAGAATGGGCGCTAAAGCCTGACTCCCACGATGAGATTCTGCTCGCTATTTTCAGTCGCGACGTCGCTCGGGCTGCAAAAGCGTGGACCGTAGCTGAGATGGTGGACATCGATACTGAAAACCGCAAGTAGAATCGGGCATTACAAGTCGGTGATGGCCACTGGTAACAATGATCAACATCTTCTTGTATCTACTGTTTACACTTAGCCTACTTACCCCAACCAACCTTCAAAAGTGTTTTGAGGCCTGCACTTAGTTCTTATCGCAATTACCGGGTCAACGTTTGGTTTACGGGCCGCTGTCGTTTGAACGAGCTGACGACAAAAAGCAGACAAGTTTGAAAGAGCAGACGACAGTTCGAACGCATGCGCAATGGAGTACGGGCAAGAAGCACCGCGTCCCGCGTCAACAAACCATTGGAATGTCACGTTGTCGGCGTTTGTGTGAGTCTGCATACTCTTTTTCGCGTTGGAATTGTTGATTCTACGTCCTCATAGCAATGTCTTACCACTTTAATCCCCTGAGCGAAATTATCAAGGCTCGTTACGCCACTAAACTTTGCGTAAATAATTTGACGTGCGGCGATTCATTCGCATGAACGCCGCAGAATGGACGCCAAAACCATGATGAGATTCTTCTAGCTATTTTAGGTCGCGACGTCGCTCGTGCTGCAGAAGTGTAGAAGGTAGCGGCGATGATCGACGTCGATACTGAAAATCGGAAGCGGGACAGATCAAGCGTAACAAGTCGGTGATAGCCACTGGTACCAATGATCAACATCTTGTATCTACTGTTTACACCGAGCCTACTTAAGTCTTTTGAGGCCTGCATTTACTTTTTATTGCAATCACCGGGTCAAAGTTTGGTCTACGGGCCGCTTTTGTTTGAACGAGCAGACGACAAAAAGCAGACAAGTTTGAAAGAGCAGACGAAAGTTCGAACGATCAGGCGGCCGTGTGAATTTGAAGACGCACTGAACCCGTGGGTGGTCCGGACAACTTGGCGGTTTTCTCTCGTTCATGATGGAACAAAGCAAATACATCTGGCGACCACAAAGTTGTTGCCCGCACAAGCAGTCGTAGTTCGACAGCGTCTGGTTTGCCCTTTTCACGACTACTATCCACGTTCTCGGACGAACGGAGGGGGCAGAAACACATGAAAACTGATCTTCAAACCTTTCCAGACTCTCTTGGTACAGCCCCCGTCGCAGCATTTTGACGAGAAAGCAGGTTTTTTGTCTGGTTTCTTCCAAAGGAACACACGAATGCATGTCTCGCACGGCGACTTCTGCCCACCGCCCCAGACCGGAAGTGCGTCCGACGCGCCACCACCGCGGCGTGACGTAGGAGAGTTGAGTTCGTGTATAAAGAGATGAGTTCGATACGCGAGTCGGTCTTCCTATTTCTGTGTCCCTTCCTGCTGTGTGTGTGTGTGTGTGTGTGTGTGTGTGTGTGTGTGTGTGTGTGTGTGTGTGTGTGTGTGTGTGTGTGTGTGTGTGTGCGTGCGCGCGCGCGCGTGTGTGTGTGTGTGTGTGTGTGTGTGTGTGTGTGTGTGTGTGTGTGTGTGTGTGTGTGTGTGTGTGTGTGTGTGTGTGTGTGTGTGTGCGTGCGTGCGTGCGTGCGTGCGTGCGTGCGTGCGTGCGTGCGTGTGTGTGTGTGTGTGTGTGTGTGTGTGTGTGTGTACGTGTGTGTTTGGGCGAGAGAAAAATATATAAGCTTAGGTTTTAGAAGAAAAACAAAACAGGACCCATTCTTTTTTATTGAAACACGCTTGGGGTTAAACGAAAGGTACCAAAAAGATGAAGCAACCCAATTACTGTTGATATCACGATTCCCCCCATAACAAACCTCCGCTGCCCGGGGAGTGGTGCTGCACCGCAAACACAGAAGCAGAGCCGCAAAGCCCAACTCCGATATCGCGGGAACCGGACAACGGTCGCCCGTGCGCTGCCCAACCGAACAAAAAACAAAAATCTTTGTGGTTTGGCAGTCGACACTTCTTCGGTGTGCGAACAGACATAACCACAATGAAAGTTCGAATAAACGAGAGGCTTCACTTACACGAGTACCAGAATGCGCTCGCGTGAAAGAGCGAACAAAAGGAAAGAAACAAAAAGCGCATTGGACAAAGTACTTTCGCATGGGCGTAGCTCTCGGGAGGCATTTTTACGTGACCCATGGAAGTGACGCCTTGACTCTAAAACGCTGCAATGACGTCAGTCACTGGCTGAGAACGGATTCGTTGAGTGGAGTCACTGCCAACACTACGAAGCACTGTCACGTGGTTCTCTCCGACGCTCTTATTGGCTCACCAAAGCCGTACGCTTTCCATTTGCCCCGTTGTAACGAAACAAAGTATAGTTTGGTTCACGCCACTAGCGCATGCGCTGGCTTCTGTGGTGCTTCGACGCAATGTGAGCTTCGACCGTGCAGACGCGGTTGAAGCTCAAAGATGGATAGGGAACCAGCACGTATCAGGGGGACCCAGGGGCGGCCCCCCCCCGAAATCTTCCATGCAGATATAATACGCCGTTGCCCCCCCCCCCCCGACAAATCTGGCTCTGCGGGAACCATAGAATTCGTATCTTTAACGCAACTAGTAAACAAGAAAAAACAAAAAAAGATTTAAGTATGTAAAACAAACAAACAAAGACGATGACCTCGAAAATATTGTTGTACCTATGAGTGTGACTGTACGGTGAGCATATTAAATGTAACGTTCAGTGTTCCAGTGCAGGATATAATTCCCGTTTAGGGTTTCCGGTTTACAGCACGTATCTTATTTCACAACATAAAGCTGGACTTCACGAAGGGAATTGGCGGAGATCATCGGAAGAACTCGTTCGGTGGCGCGCGGCGTCAACAACCACTGTTTTGTCGCCGCGCGCTGAGCGCAAAGCCAACAGGCGAAATTTCCCGCTTGTTCGCTCCAGACTTACCCATATAATTTCGCCTTCAAATGGCAGAAATTAGGAACGCTCGGTGAAGAGCCGGACATGTTGTTACTACGGTTTTAATACCCAAGCAAGTATAAAAAAAAAAACATGTGTATTTTTTAAGACTTAGGCTTTTTTATTTTATTACTGTTCTTTGCCGCGCATTAGTTGGCAGTGAAGCCGCGGCCTGTGACAGCAGAACGAATGCCTCGTAAAACATGATTCATCACACGAGCTATATGGGTGTCGTTCCTAAGACGCTGCGGAGCATCGATCGACAAACTTCCGATCAACCAGTTCCGAACCGAATGAAACATTCCTCCAGCACGCGCAACACAACCAATATAAGCCAGCACTCCCCGCGGAGTCCCCAGGGCTGAGAGTCGGCGCGTGCGCGCCCTACAAAACCAAAGTGCGGCGGCGGTGCAACGCCTGCGCAAGAGGGCCTCGATGCGTCCACTCTTCTCGGCCCTGCGCGTGTCCCAGATCCGCGACGTGCGACTTGGGCGCGATGCGAGGGCACGCGCACACACGCCGAACCTCGAGCATCGGCCGAGCGTCCGACGACGGGCCTCGGCGTCGTCGTCACCGCCGGCGTCGTCAGCCTTGGCACTACTGGCCCAGATCCGAAGTTCGCAAGGACGGCCGCCGGATAGGGGAGTCCACGCGGCAGGCCTCCCTGAGTGCGCGCCGCCGCGGGACACTATCGCCGGCGCCTGACAGTGAAAACGCCCGCGCACACAGTGGCGGTATATGCGTCGTCGACCCATATAGTCCGGGAATGTTACGCGAGAGCGGCAACGCTAGCAAACATTTCGCTACATGACTGGTGCACCGAGGATCAGGTCGGGATTGCAGTCTGGCGCGCAGCACGTGCTGACTTCGATGGAGGGTACTTCCAAACAAATCCGTAAAGCGAACAGACCAATCTCACCAGCTAGTTTGGCTACGCCACCGCTGCCGCAATGCACCGACGAAATTTCAGTCTTTTCTGCACGTGCTACAACCTCGCTGGAGCTCTGCGCGTGAAGAGCACGAGCCGACGGCACGAGCCGTCTCGTACACGCGTGCCGCCCGCCTGCTGTGAGCTAAAGTTACGGCGGCGTCACGCATGCGCCGAACCCTTGGTGAGATCGGTATATTACTGATTGTACAGAACACAGACACAGGCACGTAGCCAGGATTTTGTTTCGGGGGGGGGGGGGGAGGGCGTTCATGACAAAATGCTGTATGAGGGGGAGGGGGAGAGCGGAGGTCCCAGCAAAATGGAAAATTTCGGGGAAGGGGGGGGGGGGCGGGCCCCATACCCCCCCCCTGGCTACATGCCTGCACAGGCAGTAGCACTATTGGTTGACTCCAGCGAAATCAACGGCACCTCGAGGAGGTCAGAAGAGAATTATGTGGTGGCAGATTCGCTCTCCAGCCCTCTCGAGCGAATCAGATATTCGCAGCGCCTGGCGGTCAAAACATGAAGCCGTGCATTTAGGTTCAAAAACACGCGATGAAAATTGCCAATAGGTCATATTGGCGATTTTCATCGAGTGTTTCAGAAGCTGCTTTCACTACTTGATCTTTAGACTTCCGGGCGCTGTGAATATCTGCAGGACCGGCTTGCTAGAATCAGCGCCCCAGCTAAGGCTGTGTGAAAGAAAGGAGCACCGAAGCTAGCGCACAAGCGGATCGGTTATTCGCCGCATATTCGCTCCACGGAGCTCAACCTTGCCTTGCGCCATGAGCTTTCTGTTCCACGCGCCAAGTGCCGTCGATTAAGCAGAAGTCGCCAACCCGGCAGGTGCATCACGCGTGCAAACCACGAGGCTCGAAAACGTCACCCAAAGTGAAACTGACGACCTTGAAGTGACAGTCGCGCCACAAATCCACCCCTTTTTTCCCCTGCTTTTTGGTTATAGTTTGTCTTTGTTGTACGGTGCCCTCAAAAGTTCCAATACTAACGCGTGTCTCCTTTTTAATCCGTACAAGGACCCGCGACTGTCCAAGGTGTGCGCGAGAACCAGCAGCGAGTCAGGACGCCAAAGCGGCAGAAATCAGGTCATCATCACGGCTCCCGATCAGGCATCCTCGAGGGAACCACCTTGAGCGCCGAACAGCACAGGTCAACCTCGACATCCGGAAGAAACAAAACCAAAGTGAAAGCGGATACAGAAAAAAAAAAGATATATATATATATAAAAAAAAAACAAAAAAACACAGCTCGTGCAGATGAGATCAAGTTCGTCCTCCGCCCGGAGTTGCCCTCGGTTTCGATGAGAAAATAAAACGGAAGACCCATACACGCGCACACGGAAAGGAAAACAAAGGTCGCCGCCAAGGACCCTCCATCCTTGTTCGGGCGGCGGCATCGGCAAGGACTCGCATCCTTACAACGCCGCTGGGAGTCAGAGAGGCTAAAAAGAAACTAACAACGAACGCACTGAGCTATGCCTATTCAGCCGAAGACCTCTCGCAACAATTAGCATTTCACGGCACGTGCGGACAAAATCAAACAAAACAAGGACGACCAGTCGCAAGTATACGGAAGCTCGAACGCGCGACATGTCAACACCTTCAGCGTGACTCAAACCCTCGTAGTTGCAAGGCCGCAGTCACTTTGCTAATTTACACCGTACAGGAGACAGTTTGCAGACATTAGGGAGTTTTCGTGGACCGCGTTTCCCCCTCTGCTACCTCCACAACGAAGAAGCCGCTGCTGCGTCTGCGCGCCGATGGCCTTGACTGTAGAGTTCCGGGTATCGTAGCGGGTTGCGGAGAGCGTTGCAGGACGGCGAAAACCATCTACGAGAACTCCTTATTGTCTGAAGAGTGTTTCTTGCTTGTATGACCGTCCTCTATAGCATTGGTCGCACAAAGACTGCCTGCAAACATGTTCGTAACGTTCATGTGTATGAAGCCGATGTGTTTGGAACATTCTTGAGGCGTGTCAGCCGATAGTTCTGTCATAATGTCTGGCAGCGAATATCGTGTCTGTAGTACTCGTGGAGGTCGATGGAAAAATCCGCTCACTGGCTAAGCTGACGGCGCCGGACCAATCACCCACCTCCCTTTCATCAGCTGACCCTCGCTTCCTGCGTGTGGGTGTGGGCGGAAGCGTCATCAAGTGCCGAAAGATATAAGAAGTACGACTGGTCCAAGGAGATACGCAACTTCCACCGCCCTGTCGGCATCATCCAGAAAAAGATCTTGCGACCAAAACTGCGGTCTGTCATAGGATAAATTTCACGGGACTAACCCCTCCCACTTACCACCCACTAATCGCTCTGCACTAAGGACCACAATGACGACTCCTGCAAGAAAATTGGCCAACGGAGTGACTATAAGTCACTTAATAGGCTACGCCTTATAGAGTAACGACACTCGGGCCATCTTGGTGCTAGAAATCCTTGTTGCCAGCTATCTGTAGGTTTATCGGGAATCGTGGAAAACGGTCTTTCGTTCTCCGGAAATGTGAAAGCAGTCCGCGACAGAGCAAAAACGCCCGTTGCCTGAACTCCCCGGGGCCGTGTCTCGAGCTCAAGAAGTCGCAGTTTCGAATCGTAAACCGATCGCCAGTTTCGCCCCGCTCTGCTCTAAGCACCAAGATGGCGGAGCACGGGGGACAATCGGGGAATGAAGTGGCGATACCCTACGTCTATCTTGCTTTCTCTTTTGTTTCCGAGTGCAGAGCGATGAGCAAGCGGGCGACCTTAGCCGATACCCGCAGCAGCAGCAGCGGCGGCGGCGGCCGCAGAACGGCTCCGCGCAGCGTTGCCGCCGCGAAGTCGTCCTCGGCTGCCCGGAACGAGGTAAGTGGGCCAAGACCGGAGAGCGGGGGTGCGCCCCGGGGCGGCGGGCAACCTTGCCACTGCTAACCCACTGGGCGACGGCACCGAGGCCGCCGCAAAAGAGCAACCCCGCGATAGCAGGCGCTATTTAGCCCCCGACGATGACGTCGACGACCACGCGCTCGACCCCGCCGGCAGGAAAGAACGAACAAACGCCGGCGTGCCGCGTTTAGACATGCACTTTTCGCCGACGACATGAGGTTTTCCGTCCTCCTCTCTCTCCCTCTCTCTTTCCTGAGCACAACTTCCGAGGTTCCTCGTTCCGTTCAGCCGCGTTTCGTAGCGGCACAACTGAGGCCCGTCGTTCTGACGCCGCGCCGTGACGACGAGGTCTAAAGGCTGCTTCACACATTTGCGACTGTTTACGACCGACTGCCTTGAAACGAGGGATATTGCGAACCTGCCCAGGTTCGTCCAAGTTCGACTTTTTCGAACTTTCAACGTGATGTTCAACAAAGGTTCGGCGCATGCACAACAAAGGTTGTGCGCATGCACAAAAGTGCATGCGCACTTTTGTGCGCACTTTTGTGCGCATGCGTAAAACATTTAAAAAGGAGTAGACACCATCTGGCGGAGGAAAAGTACAATATTTGTTGAGTGTATTGGCATCATTGGTTCGCATTACTAAGAAAGCATTAAAAGCACATATTTTCGCGTTTACTATATGGTGTAAACATTGGTAACCATTTTATAAGATATAAAATAAACTACTTTCTTAATTATTTACATACATACCTACATATATACATGTTTATTGCACAATAAACGAGTACAAAAATTACCCAGGCCCGCCAAGCACGTGCGTGCTTCTGGGCTGGATGCTGTTGCATAAGGCAGGAATATTGTTACCACTCATACATGAAACAACGCACCCGCATGCCGTAACAAAAAAAAAAAATTTTTTTTTCAGGAAAGAAGTTTTAAACTTTGAAAGTTGCAGACGAAATTTAAGTTAAACAGCCGACAAGTTACGAACTCTGTAAATTTAAACTCGAAAACCACAAGACGCAAACACACAAAACAACGTGCCAACTTACTTTCTTTCGCCTCAAAAACAAAGAAGAAAAAAAAAAAGAAGAGTTCACAAGTTTGGTTATGCGCCAAAAATATTGCACCACTCCGTCAAATGTCTCTTAACAATCCTAAGTGACTGCAAATCCAAAAGTTCATCTGGCAACCTATGTTATAATAATGCGGAACATGAAAAAGCCGTACCCTTTACCGTAGTTCGTGAAAACTCCTGGCGGAACAAAAGTTCTATTTTTCTCAGGACCCTTTTCTTCTTTAGTTGCTGCCTAAACGTGTATTTGTTTCCCGAAATTCGAAATCTTCGTGTAGAAGCCAGGCACACTGTCCATAAGGCGAACTTCATCAAACTTTTTGACGTCATAAGGGGCGACTTCTCCCAGACAGTGCGTACATTTGATCTCGCAAATACTGGGGGTTGTGGGGATATTTATACAGCGTGTAGTTGGTCAGCCATTTAAAGTTGTGACGAGTCACTCGCTGTAGATGAGCAATTTAGCCAGTGCGGTACAACCGCTAGCTCTAGGGTCTTTAACGTGCACCACGCAGTAGTGATACACGACCGCACGCCGGTACGATGCTCATCCAGATCGAAACGGGCAGGGGTGGGGCTCAGCCCAGGATCCCCGGGTTCTGCAGCGCGAGCTTTCGCTCCACGCGCGTCGAGCTGGGTGTGCGCTTCAGCCCACTCGGCCACCGATCCCCCTCGCAAATACTGCAAAACCTTCGCTCTTGAGAAATGTAGTTCCAGGGTCACCTCATAGATGGCGCCAGCGTGCCAGTGTGTCTCTCGTCGTAAGAGATCACCAGAACTCGGTCATAAGCAAACGCAAGTGTGTAGACGGGCCTTTACAGTAGGAAAGGCGTGGAGTATTAAACCTCTTGTGAGTGATTATGACCGGCTGCGCAAGAGCGAAGCCGGCTGTAACAGTAACAAGAGACCTAAAAACCGGTTGTGGCGCACTCGATCGTCGTCAATCGCAGGTGTGTCACCTCTTCTTTTTTTTTTTCCTTGTTTTTTAATTTTATGATTGAGGTCGAACCTGTAGTGTTGCCTAATTGTGGGAAATTTCCTATAAACCTAGTTTCAAGGGTCAGAGAGAAACTTAATTTGAACGTATGAAAAACGTGGGAAACGTTTCAAATATTTAACCACGTTTCCCTATAAACCTAGTTCCAAGGGGCAAAGATAAGCTTATTTTGAACGTATAAAAATATGGGGAACATTTCAAAATATATTTTAATTATGTTTTTCCCTAACCGTATAATTTCAAGCGGCGAAGAGAAACTTAATTTGAACCTACGAAAATATTGGGAAATATTTTCAAGGATGTTTAACCATGCTCCACGTGCGCTCAAATTTAAGTTTCGGTTTGTCTCTTGAGGCTATAGGTTTTCCCCGCAATGAGGAAAAAGTTTGCACGATTCGGCAACACTGACCCAACTTCGAAGTTCGACCGGGTCGCCGGCCTACGAATCTTCGGCAAAACGCCCAACTTTTGTCAAACTTCCGAGCTCAAAGTTCGAAAAATGTCGATCCTGGTCGAACTCGAATCTCGGCAGGTTCGCGACGTCTTCAGAGAAAATGCTCGAAGCCAGGCACGTAGCCAAGATTTTGTTTCGGGGGGAGGGGGGGGGTCGCTCATGACAAAATGCTGTATGAGGGGAGGGGGAAAGGAGGTCCCAGTAAAATGGAAGATTTCGGGGGGGGGGGCGGGCTCCATGGGCCCCCCCTGATACGTGCCTGCTCGAAGCACTAGCAAAAGCGTCGCTCCTCATCAAGAAAAAAAAAAGTGGGGACGATTGGGATTTAAGCAGTCAGTCGATATTTCGTTGCACATCTGCATGCACCATAAAAAAGAAATAATAAAAATAAAAAGGCACTATCTTCAGATATATCTCGGACTGTTCGGTCTTGGGGAAGGGTCCTGAGATGTCCGACATAGGGCATCAGGAGAACCCCCAGCTCGGACAATGGTGGAGCTCCGTCAAGATCTTGGAAGATGTCCTGCAGCCTTTTCGACCCTATACGATGGCCCGCAGAGGAACGCTACGAGCCACCGGAGCCAATCCGATGCCTCGTGAGTGTCACGTGAACCGTCGGGAGGGGTGGACCGACGCGCGAGAGAGGCGTGATACGTTCTCGATGCCCGGTTCCCTTGAGATGTCTCGTAGCGCCCGCAGCGGTCCATCGTAAAGTGAAAAACGGTTTAGTTGCAGCGAGGTCCGCCTCCTGTCCGTCTCTAACAAGAGGCGTGTGAGTTTATCCAGGTGTCCCACTCGGGAGGTTTCGCTGCATTGGCTGTCCTTAGTGTCTCCTCCGCTCTCTACCCCTGGGCATTGCGGCGCGCGTCATTGGAAATGTTCTAAAACTCGTCAAACACAAAGTTGAGGCCGAAGTTAGACGGTGGCGACAAAAGCGCGGCGCCACCGTCGCGAGAGTCGAATCGGCGCGCTCCACAAACTTCGTCGGCCTCAAACTTCGTGTTCGACGAGTCTAAGACCCCGGGTTTGAACTCCACTTCCGCCTTGACATCTCTCTCTCTTCGAGATATCAACCGCTGTCACTTTTTCTCAACGTTTCCGGATTTCTTGGTCGCTTTCTTTCGCGAACCGACCTGTCTTTTTCTCTCCTTCCTGGAAAGAGCGAAAGTCCCGTTTGTTCTTTCCGCTTCCTTCCTTCCTGACCCTTGCTTTTCCGTCGCTCGGAGCAGCTCCTCTTTCTTTCCCGGCGCAGGTTAGCGGCGGAATTGGCTGCCGCTTTCTCTTCCTCCTCCACTTTTTTTTTTACGCGGAGAATGACCTTGTGCCCATTTGCGTGCCGGCCCTTCAGAACGCGCTGCGTTTGGAAAGGCACGCACACACACAACACACATACACACACGCACGCGTGCTCGCGCATTTCGAGCCTGCTCGGTTTTGCTTTATTTTCAGAGGCCGATATACCTGAACTGAGAAGGGAGAGCCTCGGCTAGAAAATTGCCACCCTTCCTCCAGCTCCGAAGAAGTTACTTTGACATTAATGCTAAACTTAGGCCCCAAAGGAAACCCTCTGCTTGGCCACGGAGTCCCCAATTTTACTACGAATTAGCTCAACCGCCGTCGTCCTGTCGAAAGCTTTCCGAAGTGTGCACGAATGTTGGCGGACACGTTTCAATGTTTACAAGAATCACACAGCACAATCATCGAACTTTGTCGGTAGATCGCGGCTATTGGCTCCACATCGTCTCTCGCGGGAAAGCAGACGCTCCAGAGTTCTCAGCGTGGTGCTTCGGAAGGCGAACGAAGCACAAAATATGGCAACCGGCCAGGAGCACGCGGAGAACGTGACCTGTCAGCTCTCGATCTTCAGCGTGAGGAAGGAGCCTCTTAGTGGAACCCCAGTCTTCCCGATTAGAGCCACTCCAAACCCAAGCTTCCGAGAGACGACACTTAAACTATCGTTTGGATTGGATTTAGTGGCGTCCCCTTTGTAACGGGTGGCCTCTCGCCGGAAGTTCCGGTGATGGCCCGCCATAAGCCAGCTCGACTGGGCCCGTAAGAGCTCCGCCAAGACTCGGCGCCCAAAATCGTGGTTGCCAGTTCACCAAAGTTTTTGCCTAAAATCGCAGGAAACGATATGCCGTTCTTCGAGAAATGTTACGATAGGGCCGCGACAAAGCAGAACGATATCTCCCGAGCTCCTGACACTGTATCCAAAGGACCAGGTTGGGGCATTTTCGAATCGGAAGTATCGCCCGCTCCGCCGCACTATAGGCACCAAAAATCGCTGCGGCCAGAAGACTACCAGGGAACAGAGTGCCGATACTCGAAACGTAGCTTATTAGAGAGTTTTTAGTTCATTGTTCCGATACCTCCGATAACGATACCCGATAACGATACGAATCGATGCATGCGCGAAGGCGGCGGCGGAGCATCGGATTTCGTTATCGGAGTAGATTGGAGTGATATATATATATACTAAAACTCTCTACTGACAGGCTCTATTCCCAACTACATTGCGTATCAAAAAAAAAAAATGGCAGTTTGATTTGGCTGCAGGACCTTTAAAGATGTTGCTTCGAAGCGGCGACTGGTCGTGTGGGTGTTGCAACGACGATACCTCACCCTGCGCGTTCGCCGAGTGCGATCGGGCCCTCTCATGCGGGTATACGACCGTGCGGGTGGCCAGCGGCTCCGTTCGCGACAAGCCCGCATGGACACGCACAAGGCCGCCGCGCGTATATTCGGCGACATAAGGAGCTGCTTTGGGAGTTGCGAAATTAAAAGTGTTTTCACTGCTCGTCGGCAAAATCGCGCTCTGATTTATAGCTTGTATCATTTCTCCTCGCGGTACCTGTAGTTTCGTTTCCTGGCTGTTTGTTGCGCAGCAATCCACTTTAAGACGAGCGTGTCTGCCTCATTCTGTTAGTGAATATAGTGGATCGTCTCATCCGGGGACTCGCAAACCAGCTTTAGCCGAGCCCCGTGACACAACCCGGAGTGCGGCATTCGACAGGGTTTATATAAACCGAAGGATAGAACCAATACTACTTACCGAATGGCTGATGTCGGCCATTTCCCGCCGTTTTATTACCAGCAAAAAAAAAAAAATAATAATAAAGGAGTTTGTTTGCAATTAAATTATACGGATAAAGTCAACAGACAAAGAATGTGCCGCAGAATGTTTTGAGCAGCGCTGGGTGTGTAAGAGCTTTCCAGAGGTCGCGAGTCACGCGAAATGCAGCTAAATTTAGCTGGAAAACCCTTCCCGCGAAATTTATCAGGGCGTCAGTCTACTAAAATTGGCCTGTTACACTTTTGCGTTTTTTTTTTGTGCTGTTTTTTTTCATCAGTGCAGATAAAACGTTCTAGCTCTAAACAGCTGCGGAATTAGGGCCGGCCGGAAGCTGATCGGTCTGTCGGTACGCCACGCTCGGGTTTTCTGCAACAAGCAGCCCATAACCTAGTCCATGAAACTAAAATGGCGACCCCGTTTTTCTTTTTTTTTTATATATGACGAGTAGTTTTGGCCATGGTTCGCCTGCCGCCATTCAATTTCACCGCACAGGGCCGCCATGTTGTAACTGTATACAGCCACCAAGAAAACGCACACACACACAAATACACACACACTTTCAGAGTAACCTTTGGCCAGCCTGGTGCTGAAAAATCATGGTTGCCAGTTCTCCAAAGCGTTGTCTGACATCGCAGGAAACGCTTTTTCCGAACGTTTATCAAAAGGTTCGCGACACAGCAAGACGATATATTGGTCGAGCTTCCCCGATAGCGCAGGAAGGCGCATTATTCGTATCGTAACGATCGCCACTTTTTTAAAGGTAAGCGCTATCTGGTAGCGGCTGCGCAAACTTTCCAAGTCCGACATTGTTTAGGCACGCGCACTCTGAGCCCGAATTAGACACGAGTGTGACGTCAGCATTCGGCGACGACCCGTATCCAATCACACGCTTCGTGTCCAAGCAATGGCGACCGCCAATGTTGCTTGACGAAGTTTTGAAAAGGGTCTATTTCTCTCCTCTAGCTACCAAAAATGGCCGCGCCAGACGGTCCTCCCGGGAGGCCATCAGAAAAATCGCATTATTATCCGTGTCTTTGTTCGGCGCCTTTGTTCTTTCCGGTACCCGTTCGGAGAGGCGCGTGAAAGAACAGTGTTCCGGGGGACTCGTGTCGCCCGAGACCTTGTCTACGGACGGGACTTCAGAGCGCGGCCACGACGGACACAGCGTGACGCGAGCCCGTTCCTTCCCTCGAGCTGCACAAGGACGAAGTTCGTTCGTCACGTCTCTATGCAACTTTCCGAGCCTTATCACTCGGGCGAAAAATGTCGAGTCACTGGGATACGCGGGACGCCTTCCGATATCGCGCAGAAGAGAGCTATTACTGCGCACGCCCTGAACGTATTCCACAGCCCAGCAGAAGGAGATGGCAGTGCGCACAAGGTGACTGGGGGAATGGTCTATGGATTATTGGAATGGTCTATTGAATTAGTGGATTGCTGGAATGCTCTACGGATTATATAAACAGACCGGAGAACTCCAGGAACACAACCCATGGGAAACGACCTCGACACTCAGTGCCAAACAAATGTACCGTAGTTTCTTTTTTTTTTTTTTTGCATGCATGCAAGTTGTATTGGGATGCATATAAGACGTTCCAACAAAGCTCAAACTGAAAACAAATACGGATGCACTTGGCGCGGCGCGGACTTCACTCGCTTCGCCCGAGCCGCCAGTTCAAGTCACTAGCCGCGTTTACATGAAAGCGACTTCAGCGCATCGACTCCAATCGATGTTCGAGAAGCCGACGCGGCAACGTTTACATGAATGCGCACCAAAGCCTATACGAAGGTGGCGCCACGTCGTGTCAAAGCTCGAAGTTAAAGCTTCGTTTCCGGCACCAGCCGCACGCACCACATTTTCCGGTGCATCGCACGTGGAGGCCTTTCGACGCCTTGGCGGCGAACGTAAAGGTCCTGCCCGCTGTCTTCGGTGTTGTGGAAGAAGTTACGAGACGGAAGAAACATCAAAACCCAAGCATTTAGGGCTCAAGGCCGGATCACCGGGCCACTCTGGACCAGAGGCGACGTGTGTGCACACGCTTTGAGGAAGCCTCCGCGCTTCGCCGCGCCAGACCTCGCCGATCGCGACCTGACCAACCGGACCCCGAGTCCGAAAGGCTCCTGCGCAGCCAGGAACGGCACCGAGGTAGGAGCTCCTCGTTCTGCGCTACCATGCAGTGCTCTACAGTGCTCGGAGCTCTTGGTATCGTTCGTGCTTGCGCCGAAGACTTTGGGGACCCCTTCGGACGCGCAAGTCGTACTTCGCAAGGCTTGGACGGCAGCCGCCCTCACCGAGCAGCTCAGCTATATTCCGCTCACTTATGATTGCAATAAAAGCTCGCGTTTGTTATCGGGAAAACATTGCGGGCGACCACACGGGACCGCTCTCCGCGCCGCCGACGAGGTTGGCCGCCGCCATGTTCTCAGCTGTTCACTCGCTCCCGCAGCGAGCGCCTTCCCGTAATCCTCCCCGTTCCAAAATGCGATGCGACCTCCGTTTACATGGGCTGAATGAATGCGCACTCGCCGTCTCGATCCACCCTTGTCTAGCGACTTGAAATGCGATGCGCTTCCTTAGAGCATTATGCCGTTTACATGACCGCATTGAATGCGACAACTGGATTCGATGCGACTAAGTCGCATTCATGTAAACGCGGCTACTGAACTGTTTGTTTTCTTTTATCGCACCTCAACTGTAAGCGGCAGAATGTTCTCCAAATAGCAGCGCCGAGAGCGCAGCTCTCAGTTTTCAAAGACCACAGAGAAAACACCGCCTCATTCCGTGATTAAACCTGATAAACGTACAGTACGCCACGTCGTTTGCCATCAACGCCAACAGACATCCGAGCTTAAAAACAAGCCCAAACAAAAACACACACAGCCAAAAAAAAAAAGTAAAGAGGTAAAGAAGGACAAGCTTTGCGCGGTGCTTATGATCACGAATAACGAAATTTTACCAACAAACCCAACAAAACGGCGCGAAAAAAAAAAAAAAGGCATCCGGCCAACGTCCACAACTCGACCCCGGCAGATCCAGAACAGCCGTTGTAGCTCCTCAGCCGCAGCAGAATCACACTACAGCAACACCAAAGAAAGTGAGTGGCAGCTTCAACACGCAAACACAAAAGAAAAGAAAAAAAAACGAATTATAAATAAATGAATAAAAAAAGCTAGAATTAGGCCACGCAACGTTCATAACGCTCCGGAAGGAACAACTCCGGGGCCCGGCGCTAAACAAACGAAACCGCAGAGGCGGCATCGCAGCAGCGCTCCGTCGAAGGGAAGAATCGGCCAGGAATTAGGCCACCTCGATACGTTACTGACGACGAGTCAAGGTAACGGAGCTCCGAAAAAGACCACGCGGTACCCCCCCCCCCTCCCATCCGGAAAATCGGGGCGAGGAAGAGCCTATTGGATCGCATCACATAAGCGAGGGCCATCCTTCCATATAAACTCCGATAATAAATATAACGGCCCCCAAGAAAGAGCCGCGCGCGAACGGCAAGCGCGGGCGCGTCAAACTTGCAAAGAACAGCACCGGGCACAACAACGGAGAGTGCGTCCTTGCCCCAGAGAGCGGAGAAAAGCCACGAACGACGACTCTTTTTTATTTACTTTACCCAAGAGCGCCAAAAATCGGTGGCGAGCCCCAACAATCAGGCGGGGCCAACAATGGCGGCACACAATAGCGCGCTGACCCCAATTTTTGCGCGAAGGCATTAAAATCCCGTCAACACACACACGCACAGGCTCCTCTCGCCCAATCTCTCTCTTTCTCTCACGAGCGAGCGCCACCATTTTGCAGCCCTTCCGATTCGATGGAACACATCTTGAAGAAACGTTTGCTTCACCAATATGCTTCTCGAAATCTGTCCCATCAAAATTTGGCTTCAAAACACCACAAAACGTGACGTGCTAAACAAAAAAAAAAGAAATGTTGCAAGTTTTTGGTGTTTTTTTTTTTTTGTGGGTGGGTGGAGCATCACAGATTGGTTAAGAAATTCGTTCATGCATGAAAGGTTGAACGGTAAGTAACTGTCCGGCACGTTCCAGAGCTCTCCGACCAGTGGGCATTTGTCCGGTCATCGCTTCGCACTGGAAGCCAATCAAAAGGAGCCTTCTCGCCGATCATGCCGTCAATCAAGCGGGCCTCTCGGGCGCTCGCCTGCGTTCCCTGCGGTGCACGCAGAGGACCAATCAAAGCGCTACACGAAGAGAAGTTGGCCAATGATGAGCCTAGATAAAAGGCAGTGACCCCCCCCCCCCCCCCCTTCCCGGACACACACAAAACTGCCATCCGCGCGGGGATAGCGATAAAGTAGGGAAAAAGGCAGGACACCGCGCAGGTCGCATTTCTGTGTCAGTGCAAATTTTCTAATCCTGGTGACTGGCTGCGCTCGAGTTCGTAGATCGCAAGGATTGGCTCTATATACGCACTGTGCCAACAAGAAAACACATAAAAGCACTTTTTTTTAGGAGTGTTGAACAGGTTACGAATAGCCTTGTTTGTTCTTGTTTTTCCGCACCCAATCGCACAGACACTGATCGCGGATAAAGGATGCTGACACGACGCTACACACGGCTCACCAATATGGCGCTCGTAAAAAGTCGGCCACGAGTACCGCCCGCGGCAATCGACATCGCGAACTGTACCTGTTTAGAATCGCGCGCGAAATAAAATCAAAGAAACCATCTTCGTCTTTTATCCCCCTTCGCTTTTCGTCTCATCACTTTTCATTCTCTCCTCTTTTTTGTCTACATACTTTCTTTACAATAATCCACGTTTATAGCGTCCCGTATCCGTGCCGCCATCACCACCTCGCTCGATCCGTGTGTCTGTGTACGACCCCATCTTTTATATATAATTTTATAAACTTTTTTTCTTCCCCGTCGTCGTTTTCATAAACGCTTATTCACCCACAAAATCGGTGGTTTCAACTACGGCAGTTCGATGGTGCCTTAGTAAGCACCTTTGTAATTTTTTTTTCCGCGGCACAGAGAAGAAGGCGTTGGGAACTAGATTGGAAGAGAGGGAGGAGAGAAGGGGGAGGGGTGGGGAGCACAACGCCACAACTCGCCAACCGCCACCCCCCTTCCCCTCCCTCCCCCTTTCTCCGCTCTTCGCCGCTTTCTCCAGCGGATTCGGGTCAAGGCAGCGCACCGCACGCTCTTACACGAACACACACACACACATTGCGCGGGGATTCAATGTGCAGCCTGCACACACACACACACACACACGAACACGCAACGGTGAGTGGACGACGGTCGGGTCGCTCTTGGGAGCACGGGGAGACTCCGCGAGAGAGCCGTTGCTCCAGATCGGGTCCGATGGGAAAGAGGAGCGGGCTCGCTGATCGGGCCTCCCCTTTTAAAAAGGTATCCGAGAGAGCCTCACGGCCCCTCGCCGGAGGCTCCGCAAATGACGCGGACGGAATGAGCCGCTAATCACGACGCGGTTGCGGACGGATCCGCGGGCCCGCTTCGTGGCTACGCAATGCGTTCCGAGTGCACCCGGAGAGAAACTGTGAAAGGGCGCGTTCGATGAAACGGTCTTCGATGGTGAAGCCTCGGGCAACTCGGTGGGAAGGCCGTCCATGCCACCGCCTCGTTGCCGGTCACTGCGCCGCCCACATCACCCATTTCTCCTGACAAATTTCTGACCATTTCCCGACTTTTCCAGATGCTTTGAAATTCCCTGAAAGTTCCAGGTTTTCCAAATTGGTAGAACCCTATAAAATGCCGTTCGATGATGAAATTATGCCCGATAAAACGGCGTGCGACGAAACGACTTCGACAAAGCAGTGTTCGATTAAATGCGCGGTCGCGCTACCCCCGCCGGACTGACTCAACAGCACGCGATGGACACGTTTATAACTCGGGGCAGTCCGAGCGTACACTGCGACCGCTCAAGTTACGCAGGTTTCGCTGTCAGAAAATAAACGACAAACTAGTGTCCGCGCACAAAAAGAAAAAGAAATTTATCTTGGCTTAGCGTTTCTTCCCACGTGCAGCAGTGTAGCAAAAATAAACATCCCGCTCGACTACTTCCTCGCAGAGCACGCGGTGCGTGGGCCAATCCAGGCGATATCCGGAGACAGCTGAGCGAGTGACGTAGCCGAAAGGGGCTCGACATCATAGATGCCATCGGCGTTGGCACACCGAGGATTTGAAGCGTCATGTTCAGTGTCACCGCGCACACCACCCCTTTCTGCGTGGAAATATTCCTACCTGATGACATTCGTTCGTCTGAAGCGATCAGCCCTTCCCACGCTCTTCGAAGAAGACGCGGGGGAAATTATAAGGGCGAGCAGTAATGACACTTCTCTCGAAATTTGAACTTGATTACGAGAATTTAGCGCCAAAAACACCGTACATAAAGCATAAGATAAGAAACCTGGCAAAAAAACAAACAAAAAGAACGTGGTTTGTTTGGTAATGGAAGCCCCAGGTCCGTCCGTGCACACTCCATGGTACCTGGCGTCACATAATACCGTTACGCCACGCGCTGGCACCATAACGTAACGTGGCATGGATTGTCTTCTAAGCAAATTTAAAGGATCCCTCCCCAACGTCTGCATTCCACGCATTAGTGAAGATAAAGGTCGCAGCTAACTGTTTTACTTCGTCCGACGTTTCCACCCAGGGGAAAGGAAACGACCAAGCGAACTACCGGGAGCTGACTGTTGCGTCGCGATCCCCGTGGTTTTATAACGTCTACGGAAGTACTTCTTACACGTGATCGTCGCAACTAGGGAGCCTTCATGTGCGCTCTAGTCGCAACCAAGGCCTGTTTCCAAAAAGGGGCGCAACATGAGACCACGATTTCGGTGTTCCGTCGTTGCCCGTTCGCAAGCTTATCAAGGCTAGGAAGGGGGGGGGGGGGGCTTCGCTGCCACCATTTTCGAATGCCAAACATCGTTCACCAATCAGCTGACAGGACGATGGAAGCCACGTGTGCGCCGGATCAATCAATCGCCTGCCTTTTATCGCTCGAAAGCCCTCATTCAGTCCGCAGGACTCGAGTTGAGGTAACATTAAAGGGGTCATGAAACGATTTTCCTACTTCTTCCTCCTTAGCTTTAATCCTCAACTCAAATGCGAATTGTGAAATCACGTCGGCGTGACATTCTTCGGCACCGGTGCGATGACTCCTAGCTTCCACCGTGCTTTTTATGCACACCATAGAACTTGTCATTCGCCAGGGACGATAAGTTCCGTCAAGGCACTCATTGGCCACGAACGCGAATCCAAATATTCGTCGACGGATTGATTGTTGACGAGCACATACGTCCGAGTGACGCAGTTCTCGTGTCCAATGCGTGAGCTGGGCTCGGCTGTCGTCAGGTTGGCACCGCTGACGCGCTTTGGGAACCGCGGATGTATCACAGTGAAAAGGCGGAGAGCTTTCGAAGGAAAGAAGGTATAAAATAGTCCGCTATATTTTCAAATGTTCGCACCGAAAAGCTGGCTTTTGACTTTCTACCCTCTTTCTTTTGGCCAACTAAACGATATGCGATTAGTAAAGTCCCAATTTAAAATCATTTATCCCAGCCCGAAATTCATTTCATGGCCCCTTTAAACTCTGCGGAGGACAAGCTGGACAAAGCGCCCCGTATGGTCGAATCTCCTCGCCACATAGACGACACGTTTGCAAGTCCGGCTTCAGGGCGCTGCCATCTTGCTCGCTGGGGTGCGCTTGGACGCGTCCTAATCCGATTACGAAGCCTTGCTAAGGCGCCATAATCGGATTATGGCCGCGCCCAAGCGCACCCACCGGGCAAGATGGCGGCGCCCTGAGACCGCAAGTGGTCACCACCACCAAGAACGCGTTGGGACACGGGGTGGCAACTCCGCTCGAGGTCCTCGCGCAGCCTCCGCGGTCCGTCCTTCGCGACGACCTCGGGAGAGTGTACACCGCGGTGGTCCCGCGCGGGACAACAGATAAAACGGGGATAGCCAGCCCGCTGCCAGGGCCAGATAGAGCGGCTTTGCCACCCGCGAACGGAATCTAAACAAACACACATACGCACGCAGTGCGAGCAAACACGTCAAATCACACTCGTCGCAAGGTGACCGCGACGACACCGATCAGGGACCACGCACACTACATGTGGTCATTTCCGGAGTTTGTGCGCAACGAAAACATGTAGGCCGCGGCCACATGGCCAATATACGTAACGCAAGGGACAGCCTTCAGAAACACTCTGATGCGTGTTGCTTTTTTGTATCGCTGTCCCGTCCTGCCTTTGGTCGTGCATGTTCGAGACATGTTCCAACATGCCCGAGGTGTGTCCGCTAGATAACTCTGTCCATCGAGTCTGCAGCGAATAGACCGTGTCCTTTGTATACGACGTCTGAGCAGCGTGAGCGCGGCTTTGGAGGGGCTACAGACCATTCCAATAATCACCTCCTCAGCACAGAAATATCAGACGCTGCGGGCATGCGTTCACAGCCGAGCGACTCGGCATTCGTTCGCGCTGCGGTGATATAGTTTGCCTGTATACAGCATTGATATGTATTGTTTTGTCATTTTTGTTTTATATAAAAATGCTGAAAGTACAGACAAATAAATACTGTATGCAGAAGGAAAAAGCAACGCCCACCGAATCATAGCGCATAAGCATGTTCGTCGGTCTATATTATACAGCAGCTGTGAGCACAGCACATGCGCGGAGACCCGCTTTCCGGAGTTCGAAATGTATGCGCACACTCGCGGTTGCGGAGACAGCGCCGCCGCACCGGTGTGACGTCAGAAACATGAGTTTCGCTGCCTTATAATACGTACGTATATCTCCGCAGCTGGTGTGGTTTCTCTTTGCATCTGGAATACGAGTTGGCAAGTACGGACTCTGAGCGACGCCATCTTGCTTCCAGTGTGTGTAGACCGTCCGATAGTCGAGCCTTGCTAAGGCGTTCGTATACGGTTGCCAGACTGGCGGCCCAATAAAGCGTTTTCCACCCGCGATGGCCAGGGCTATAGCCGCTCTTTGAAGCGTGGTCACTTGCAAACATGTGTACATATATTCTTGGCACACATATACAGGGCGTATCTCGAAACGCGGGTCACACCGTTCTTGCAAAAAGTACGCATCGCACTGAAAAACAAGGTAAAAAAGGTTAATTTCGTAATGATTTCTGCCAAAGGGCCCATTCGGAAAAATGATTAAAGTTCGGTATAATTAGTTTATTAATTACGTTCGAGTAAATAACCTTCAATTACTAAAATTACAGGTACGGTTTTGATTAAAAACTTTCTGAGGATCATCGAAAATCCCTAAATCAACTTATTCTACAAACATAGAAGCCACGTACAAAATTTTACTGCATACCGAGAAAAAAAGAAAAACGCTCAATTTTGACGCCTTTCTAGGTTGTCGGATTTTTATGAGAGCGTATCAGGGCGCCAGCAGTCCTGTCGCCCGTGGCCGAGGCGCCCAACGCAAGTGCGCCGCACTTCCATCCCCCTTACGAAAGAGGCGAAACGGTAATAGCTGCGCGCTTCGCCCTCAGGGTGCAGGACCGCGGGAGCAAAGATGCGCTTCGACAAAGAAACCGAAACCTAAAAACCGCGTCCAAAT
This sequence comes from Ixodes ricinus, assembly GCA_037355805.1. Lineage (NCBI taxonomy): Eukaryota > Metazoa > Arthropoda > Arachnida > Ixodida > Ixodidae > Ixodes > Ixodes ricinus. Next base: position 37,823 of record JAZHYW010027448.1, on the reverse strand, counting down.
TAAGCGTTTTTTTTTTTTAACGCAGTAAAATGTGTTAGGTGGCTTCTATGTTTGTAGAATAAGTTGATTTAGTGGTTATCGATGATCGTCACCAAGCTTATAATTAAAACAAAACAAAAATAGAAATGAGCCAATTAAAAGGTTAATTTATCGAAAGTAAACTAATTATACCGAACGTTAATCATCTTCCAAAATAAGCCCTTTGGCAGAGGTCACACCATTAACCTTTTTTCTCTCAGTGCGATGCGCATTCTTCGTGGGAACCAGTTAGCCTCCGTTTCCAGAAAAACACCCCGTACATCTTCGCGATTGATGTACATATCGCTGGTACACATGCCTGCAATGTGTGCGGAGACCCGATCACCGCATTATTCGGACATCGTTTATGCGGCTTTCCTTACCGGCAGCGGCAGCAGTTTAAAAGCAAACATTTGTACGATATGTAACCACCTAGAACAAGGGTCTGGCTCCTACTTCCGAGGCAACTAGATTGGGATATTCCTAAGCGTATAGCGTCACCCTACTCCGCTAAATAAACAAGTTCCTCCCATTACTGCATCACGAACATGGGTCTCCCGAGATTTCGCTGGCGAGGTACGGGGCAGGCGCAGCCAGATACTTCGCTCGCGTCGAAAAGTCGCTCGACGCGTTCCTCGTGTGACGGTCCTGGCAGATTAGTCACACAAACACTGTCTCACAGACATGCTCCAAACATGCTCCTAACATGCTTGACCAGCGTCCGCAAACACTTCTTTCATGTTTGCAGCGAACATGGCGTCTTTCGAATAATGTACGGTAGCGTGACCGCGGCTTAAAGGAATTCAATGGCTTGGCAAGCCGCGCAACTTCATCACGACCCACTACTGATGTTGGGTTTGGGGGGGGGGGGGGGGGGTGCAGCTAGCAAGAGGAGTCAGGATATAAGATAGGAACACGAGTACCCCTCGCAAATACGCCAACAATGTTCGTATCTCCGCTTTTAAACGAAAGACCCGCGATCACACGGAGATCAACGAGAAAGAGACGAAGAAATAGGGCCAAGTTGGGATCAGAACGTCCAGACAGCGAAACTCGAAATCGTACGAATAGAACAGATGGGGGTGGAGGGGCACGAGGAATAGACACACGCGCTAACCCACCGTAGAGAGAGAGAGAGAGAGAGGAGGAGACAATAACTATAATAACAATAATAATAGCGGTAAAAGGCCAAGAAATAATAAGAGCAGAGGGCGAGCGGGCGGAAAGGAAGAGGGCGAGACACACATCCATCGGCGTTGACCCAGTTCCGGCCGGCGCTCGCACGGAGTCCCGACCTCATTCCGGGGGCTTCTCTCTTCCCCCCTACGTCTCCCCTCGCCTCCACTTCCACATCTCCCTTCTCCTTCCGCACGGGTTCACTTTCACCGCTCCTGAGGTCCGGTCGAACGAGGCGGCTACAAACGGGCGACACGTACTCGCTCGAGTCAGGCGCCGCTTTGGGAGTTTCTACGAGCCTCCGACAGATGGCGCCAGTGGCCAGCCGATCGTACGAGTAGCTCGACGTGCGCAACAGACTGACACTCTAGGCCAGGGGTCTCAAACTCATTGCAGTCTGGAGGCCAGATAGCCCACCACCGAAATGTTGAGGGCCAACCGGAAAAGATGGGGAGGGGGGGGGGGCAATACTTTGGTAACTTGGGACAAAAATGAACGCCACACACGTCCACCTTTGGGAAAAGGATAACACTGACCCCTGCACTTTTTCTCTTTTGATTCTTCTATTTTTTGCTGCCTCTTTTTGGCCTCGTTACGGTGTCAGTGCTTGCGTTTCCCAAAGGGGACGTGTCTGACGTTTCCCGAGGGTCATGCTAACGGATTTCCTAAAACTCCATCCATGGATCTTTCTGTAATTTGTCTCACACCTTTTCGTACTCTGCCTGTCAGGTATACGTCGACGCCCTTGGATACGGTCATCCATATCACCCGTGGAAAGAACGACACCCATACTTCGTGGAAGAAACCGCATCCATATCACTCGGAGAAAACCGCATCCATCGTTCTAACCACGCACGTAACCAGGGGGGGGGGAGCATGCCCCCCGAAATCTTCCATTTTGCTGGGGCCTCCTCTCCCCCCTCCCTCATACAGCATTTTGTCATGGGCGCCCCTCCCTCTCCCCCCCCCCGAAACAAAATCCTGGCTGCGTACATGGTTTTAACTACACGCACACATCACAGCCCATGCACCACTACCAGGGAAACCCAGAGCGAACGGCAACGGCAGAGCAGCAACTGAGTACGCCCGCATTCCACCGCACAGCGGCAACAAAGCCGTAGTGCTGAATGAGATGGCGTCATCAGAGAAGGCAAACGTTGGGGACAGATTGGACACGACGAGTGCATCAACATTCGGCTCAAATCTAACTCGAAGCTGAGCGCTGACGCAGCACTCGTTTCCAATCTCTGTGCAACGTTGGCCTTCTCTGATGACGGCATCTCATTCAGCCCTACGGCTCTGTTATCACCTAGGAGGTTTTGCGCGGCGCCTCCTCCTCTCTGGCTCCGCGCCAGCTGTGCGCGTGACGAAAACGAAAGAGCTCATTTTGTCGAAAATCCGGCGGTGTCTGTCAGTTCGTCAGCGTCAAGGAGAGATTGAGAGGTTGACATGTGCTGACGTCAACGCCCACTACTGATGTGATAAGATTTAAACGTCAACGTGCTGGCAGTTTTCAATGGAATAAGAGCAACCACACTGTGGTTGCACTGTTACACAATTCACTAGGCTCCCCAGTCATTGAAACGAATATCTCCTCATACGGCAGTTTAGACTTTCCTGGCAATTTTTATAGCAGCATTATAAGAAAATGCTAGCGTTTTAAAGGTATTTTCGGACGGCCAGAAGCGGGAGCACATAGCTTTACATTCGGCAGTTGCTCCTGCTGAGAAGAGTTCATGCAGCTGAGGTGCCTTTTTGTGCAAAGCTCGCGCTTGCAGCCATAGTATAGTTATAGCCTCCTTTATACCGACAAGGCCTGGCAGATCGCCACGAGAAGCGGCCGCCGAAATAGAAAAGGTGGAACGGCAGGCAACGGATGAGACGAGAGTTACGTGACTGGCGCCCCGCTGCGGCGAGACGCCGAAACACACTATCCCGAGCAATGGAATGTCCGCTCGTGCACCTTGCGTTCTTCGCTCTAACGCTTCTTTTCTCGTCGGGTTTGAAAACCATGTTTCGGGTCCTCGCCGCTATAAAAGCTGTCCGCTGACGTCCAAGTTCCACGAGAAAGGCTCTGTGCTACCAGATCCTCGCACTCCAAATCTGCGACCGGGCACTCTATGGCTCCGTCGTCGAACTGCCAGAGCTTTATGAGTATAGAGGACGCTATATGGTATCGAGGTATTGTCGTTCCGGTTAACTTTAATAAGAAAGGGCTGAGAAGCAAATAGTTAGATGAAGCAATACTCAGTCCAAACGAAAACAGAATATTATACAATATGTGAACACGTTATATGAGCAGAGATCTTTTTCGAGCGGAAATGAATCGATAAAGCTATTATTTATGGCGCACGTAGCGCTCAGGACATGCGAACGGGGCTCGCAGCTCGCAGCCGCCAGACGCTTGCGGCTCGAAGCCGCGGGATGATTGCGGGCCGCGAGTTTGAGACCCTGGTCTAGCCGATCATAAAGCACCACGACAATCGGCCGGTGTCCCAGGGATTTATACGTGTGGGCGCAGTAATAACACGTACGCCATATTTTATCGCGTTGATCACAACTGTGCGCATGCTCTAAGAACAAGCTCTCACTTATCGTCTGCCAATGACGGCAACCTTGACGGCTTGAATGCACGTTGAGGAAGCGCTGTGGAGCTCGCCGTCGGCACGCGCTTAGAAAGGAAAAGACTCAGCTATGGCCGCCAGTGAATGCCATTCCCTACCTCCACCGACAATTTATCACGTTTGTTCTTCGTTCCTCCCTTCGGGTCACTGACGACATTTTTCCTCCCGAGCTCTGCCAACCACAGCAGCACCAGTGGTGCGTAAAACGCGAGTTAAAACGTGTCTTTGATCGATTCTACTCGAGTTCAAAGAAATTTCTCCGTATGACATATATGAACGTCAATAGACCCTTTTCGAAATTCAGGTCCGGCAACTTTGATCACTATCATCACCTCACTGTTTTGCATTCAGCCCACACGAATGGTGGCCTTCTTGGGGCCGATGAGGCAGACGACGAAGAAACTACAAAGCGGAAGGTACTATAGACCTTTCCATCGCTCATCACCCGGGCGAAAAATGCTGAGTCCCTCAGCTGCGAACGCATGCGCAGCGTCCGATATACCGTATCAGCAGAGCAACAGCGCATGCGCAGAAGGCGTTCCACAGCCCAGCAGACAAAGATGGCAGCGCGCAGATGGCGATTTTTGCAAAGGCCTATATGACACCAGTATACGTTCGAGATGCCAGTACAACACGACGCACGAATTGGATACAATGGCTGCGTAAACGTGTATTTCAGAGTGTGGTCTAATCAATCTCTTGGCACAAGTTCGGCTCTAAAGCCTTGGGGCGGCGTACATTTAATCGCGGGGAGTATTAAATCTATACGAGGGCCGCTGGTCAGTTCTTATGCTCACACCATTGAAACTGAAACAAATCAAGGAAGAATTATGAGGTGATCGAAGAATTAATTCTCATCTGCCATTGACGTGCGAAAGTGACGTTGCCTAGTTAACTACAGTTACACCTTCGGCATAAACTTTTCTAAAATATTTTTTTTTTTTTGGCAGGGGGGCTGGGGAGGGGGGGGGGCTGGGGGTCATGAGATGGCACAGAATTTTGAAAAAGGTCCATCAAAGCCATCGGAAGAGAGGCTACAAAATCAAAACTAACTCATACTGCTTATATGAATAACCTTTAAGCATACATCCCACAAATATAACTAACAAAAACAGAGCAAAAAAAAAACGAATTCGCAAGTAATTTTTAATTTATATCCTGCGGGCTCCTGTTGTGACTGATAAAAAAAACGTCGATATGTCCTTATTGTACCCTCAGATCTCAAATTACTAAGCCGCGCACTGCGTAGACCTTTCCAAAAAAAGGGCTCCGGGCCGGTTCCATTTTCAGTGCTCGTGCGTATGGTGCGTGATTTGCTCGCTTTCCGAAGCGACGGACATGCCGGATCTGGGCTGAGGTATTATAAATATTGGAACGGTGTATACACAGGATATACTGTTGGCTCAGCTTTCTAAACATAACAGAACCACCCCCCCCCCCTCCCCTCAAAAAAAAGAAAAAAAGTAGTAGTTTATTGCTTCCTTGAGTAGTAGCAAATGATGTGGACGCCTTTTAGTCCACAGTGACAGGGTGCGATGCCGATCGCCCTTCTTATTGGCTGAAACTTGATCAAAGGAAGACCGATTAGACCGACCTTCTGGTTTTCCCCAGCTCTCCCGTCTTTTATTATCCCCACGTCGAAATCGAAACTCTAACCTCGTACATTTCATCCCCTTTCCTCTGCCTCGCATTTCGGTCACCAGGTCGTGCCAGGTTTCGTTCCACACTCGGACAGGCGGTAGCTCCTCGTTACACTCCTTCACGTCTTTCCCACTGCGTGGCGCCGCATCCGTCGGAGTCGCGCCGCCCAGCGGCTAGGTGGCGCAAGTCACCGCCCGATTAAAAAAGCACAGCAGCCATGCATGCATCCATCATTGCTTCCATCCATGCATGCATTTATCCATCCATCCATACATCCGTCGCGAATACCTCAGACCACGGTGTAAGAACCCTCACACTTCTCTGACATTGGTAAAATTCCATTCTCCCTCTTTGGGGGAAAAAGAACCCAAGTTTAAATAAGGCAGAAAAATAATTAGGGATGTTCCGAACCTGCCGAGGTTGGAGTTTAGTTAGTTTTAACCCTGTACGATTTATTTCAAACATTTAACGAAAAGTTCGACGAAAGGTCGATTGACGTTCGATCATTATGCGTCTATGTGGGAATTGCAAACACCTGACCTGCGTGACGCGGTTGAGGCGCAGTATATCATTTAATTTCATTGACATAAAAGGCACAAAGGTGATGCATTTCATGAGGGGGGATTTAAAGGACACAACACATTTCCCATCACTAAAATATATATATATATATATATATATATATATATATATATATATATATATATATGTGTGTGTGTGTGTGTGTGTGTGTGTGTGTGTGTGTGTGTGTGTGTGTGTGTGTGTGTGTGTGTGTGTGTGTGTGTGTGTGTGTGTGTGTGTGTGTGTGTGTGTGTGTGTCGGGTATATTGTTTTACATTAACAATCTTAATGCATTGTTGAAGGTTCGTGAGTGCATAAAAAGCCGAATTTTCATGCAGGAGTTGGGCAACGCACTGTTCAAAGATCGAACTTCGTCGGATTTGTAAAACGTTCGAACACTATATTCGCCGCACCAGTCCAAGCTCAGGTTTGACAAAAGTTCGCGACACATCCGTAGGCATACTAATGCTCGTAGAGGAACATCGCCGACGAGATGAAGACGCATCGCTTTCCCCACGCTCGTTCACGGCTCGGCCGCCGGCACCGTCGTCCGCTCCGCGGGGTCGTCGGTTCGGTCGGTGTCGGTATGTCGGCTGGCTCTGCCGACAACACGCAACGACGTCGTGCCGTCGGGTCGGCGGCGGGGCCGCTGCTGCTCTCATTGCCCACTGATTGATTTCCTTCGTTACCGGTGGCGCAAGGGACCCGGGCGACCGGTAACGCCGGACAGAAGCGCCGAGGCAACGATACCGCCTGCCTGCACGGGCGCTTCGTGGGAGCGAATCGCCGCCGTCGTATGAGCGCATTCGAATTTACATTGAATTCTCGCTCTCGCGACGTTGCGTCACCTCCGACGCCACTCGCGCTTCTATCTCCCGTGCACAGTCAGCGGTATTAGGAGCTGGCCCAGTTCAGTGCAGGCCGGAAGGGGTAAAATGCTCCGGCGTGCTATAGCTACGAAACAGACCATAGCAATCGCGACTATATAGGACACGTGACAGTGCGTTCCAACGTCTTTCCCGACACCTTAACGCACACGAAGATTCACGCACATATTTTGTTCCGTCCCGGCCTGAACGCCGCTGGGCCAGCGCACATTGCCGAACGCTGTAAACGCTTGAGAACGGCGGCGGCGCGTACATCGAAAACATTGCATTCGATAAGGTCGTTCCCGGGTTCGCCAATTTTGAGTTCAGCCTCATGGGTGGGCAGTGAACGGGAGGTGCCCCGGTCGGCTGCCGGACAACGCCGCTGGTGGCCAAAAAGAGCAACTCTGGGCGGGCCTTACAACCGAAAGATTGGGACACGAGCGTTGCGCGCCACAGTTCGACGAAGCAATCAGATGTCTCGAGCAGATCGAGATCGGGTCCAATGATTGCTGCCGCGAACCTTCTCAGAGTTGCGAGAATTCTAGATAAGATGGCTCTACCTGTCGAGCAAAACGTGATTGCCCGGTCGGAATGCATCGACTCACCGTTGCAGTGCTTACCGCGTGCCTGGACACTACTGCAAGACCGGAAACCCTGAAACTGTCGGGCATCTGTTCCTGCTACGTTCCGCAGGCAGTCCCGCCTTCTAGATAATCTGACATCAGAAACACGAGAATGCACGTTTTAAGACGACACTATCGTCTACGAGCGACATATGACACAGAAGCTCGTGTTTTCTGACGTCACAAAGAGAAGGCTGCGTTGCCAGTGGAATGGAGCAGGAACAGATGCTTCATCTTGAAACAGCGCGAATCTGTAGACCTCTGCTGCGCTGTCCTCGCGCAACGCAGCAGAGGCTGGTTGCACTGTCTCTCCACGGGGCGCGGTGCCGCCGGCGCCGAGATGCGCTCCGATAGCAAACAGAAACCTAAAATCCCGTCGAATTGGTGCGGTTTTTCAGAAAGCCGTAAAATGCTTCGCGTGCCTTCTATCGTTCTGCAATTTGTTGATTTGGTGTTTTTCGATGATGCTGGGCAATTTTCTAATTTAAACCATGTCCTTAAACCCAATATTAAAAAAGTTAATTACGGAAAAAATAATTAACAACTTAATTATCCCGGATTTTAATAATTTTCCTAAATAGGCCCCTGGCCCAGGACCAAAACGGCACAAGCCTTTTCTCGTTGCGATGAGTAGTTTTCGCAGGAGCGACTTGGCCTGCGTTCTCTGAAACACCCTGCACTATATATATATATACATATACATAATAAACAAAGGTACACGAAACTATGAAAGCTAACTTCATAATATTTTTCAATATGTTTCAAGCCTTTCCAAGCATACAAGTATGGAGCAGTTATTTATCAACCTATAATTGTCCGACAGAGGTCGGAGATAATATGTCGATATAAACGAGGAGTTGCAGTACGCCCCCATTAAAGGGAGCTGACGCCACCCAGAGGTGAAAACACGAAGGAGAGAAACGGGGTGCTCGCGCCTATCCTAATGTGCAGCGAGAGCTGGCACAGCCTGGTGGCCCAGGTGTGAAACGGGGCAGCGGGAATTAAATTCACGAAGCCCCCTGGCTCCGCCGCCGCGCATAATTCGTGTTTTAGAAATCACAAACTCTGGGACGAACGAAACTGTTGGTACGTTTAATACAGACAACCTAGAACGAAAAAAAAAAGTAACGAAAAGGTAAATTTATACGCAACTTCATAACTTGAAAGAGAGAGGCAAGGCAGAATTGTGATGGCGAAGGAGGGGGTACGAGAAAGAAAATGAATGACAAAAAGGAGGGTGTGACATAGTCACAGGAGCGTAAACACGAAACGCATGGGTATACAGTTGCGAAAAGGCACACTACACAACAAGTAAAGTGATTGACTTTTTTTTTTTTTTGCTCACCACAGTAAATTTTTTGGTTGATCGTCTGTCACGAAGATAAAATATACAACTTTTTACATACACACAATTTTACGTACATCACAATTAAGAGAAGCCAGCCCCGATTTCCCACCCGTCCTAACTCAATCTAGAGGCTGCTTTTAGCATAATTACAAAAAAAAAAACTAAAAAAAAAGGAGGACAGGACAAAGACAAACACGAAGCCTCAAATCTCGGGGTTTTCGTAATTATGCTCAGGTTACACCTGCTCGCTGGCATCCTTAATTGTTGCACCTAAACTTCCTTAAAAAAAAAGAAAAAAAGACAGCCGTAAGTTTTGAAGAATTTTTGAGATCGTACAGCGCTTGAGACGAACGAGTCGACGCCCCGCATTTCTTGCGCTACCGGTCAACATTGCATCGATATATGTATTTATTTTTCGCGAGTGGTTAAGCGTACACCGGTTAAGTGGAACACTGGCGGCACTGCATCACACCGCTCAGGTAATGGAGGAGGAGCAATCCATTACAACAACCCCGTTTCGCCTGGTCACGTGAAGAGCTCCTTTGTGCAAATTCGACGAGAGGGATGACGGCAAACAAACAATGCGCGGATGGAGCCGATCGTCGTCCGTTCGGCCCGCACAATGGATCACGCCGTGCACAATGGCGACCGGCAGCGACTCTGCTCCCGATTCCTCTCGCGCTGACAGCTTGCCGAAAAAAGGGACTCCACAATAAGAGACACGCGCAAACAAGCCACCAAACGAACCACAGCGACGGAAACGAAAGCGAACGCGGACAGACGGACGCGTCCCGGTTGCCCACTTTCCGAATTACAACAACTGCTATAAAAAAAAAAAAAGAAGAGAAACACGTAGGGACGAATTGATGAATTTCCGTACCGCGTGCTTAGCCTTAACTAAAAGATCGCCTTCTGCGCGCTGCCATCTTTGTCTGCTGGGCTGTGGAAGGCCTTCTGAACATGCGCTGTTGCTCTCTTCTGCGGTATATCGTACGCTGCGCATGCGTCCACGGCTCAGTGACTCAGCATTTTTCGCCCCGGGTGATAAGCGATGCCAAACGTCTATATATTATATATATATACCCTTCCAATGCTCATCACTTCGGCGAAAAGATGCCGAGTCACTCAGCTCCGGGTGGACCTATACTTCGTTTCACCTCAAGTACAGACGAAGCCGACGCTACGAACTAATGGGACCTATCAGACAGCGTCAAAAGCGCAAGTCACTAGGCATTGTTTGTTTATGATTGGTTCAGCAATGATAGAACACGTACAGAAACATGATTCGAGCACCATGACGGTGCGCTTTTGACGATGTCTCATTGGTTCAGTCAGCTCGTAGCGTTTGCTGCGTCTGTACTGAAAGTGAAACGAAGTATACACGAACTCATCTCTGTGACGTCACAGCGCGGTGGTGGCGCGTCGATCGCACTTCCGGTCTGGGGCTGTGGGCTGAAGTCCCAATGCCAGACGTGTATTCCTGCGTTGTTTTGAAAGGAACCAGACAAAATCTTGCCTTCTCGTCAAAACGCCGCGACTGGGGCCGTACCAAAAGTGTCGAGAAAGGATTGAAGGTCAGTTTTCACGTGCTCGGTTCGTCCGAGAATCTGGATATGTGCCATGACAAGGGAAAAACAGACGCCGTCGGACAACGATTGCTTGGGCGAGAAGCACTTTGGGTTGAATTCACGGATACTTGCGGTCATCAGATTTATTTGTTTTGTTCCAACATGAACGCCAGAAAACCGTCAAGTTGTGCGGACCACCTGCGGACTACGTTCAGTGCGTCTTCAAGTTCAAACAGCCACCTGATTGTTCAAACTGCCGTCTGCTCTTTCAAACGTTTCTGCTTGTCGTCTGCTCTTTAGACGACGCCGGTCCGTAGACCAAATGTTGGCCCGGTACTTGCGATAAGAAGTAAGTGCAGGCTCCAAAAGACTTAAATTTGAAGGTTGGTAAGCAGGCTCGATGTAAACAGTAGATACAAGGAGATGTTGATCATTGTTACAAGTGACCATCACCGACTTGTTATGCCTAATTCAGTTGGTCCGATTCTGCTTGCGATTTTCAGTATCAACGTCGACCATCTCAGCTACAGTTCACGCTTTTGCAGCCCGAGCGGCGTCGCGACTGAAAATTCTGGGCGAAATCTCATCATGCGAATCAGGCTTTGGCGTACATTCTGCGGTGTCGACGCGGAATGAATCGCTACATGTCACATTATTCACGCGAAGTTTTGCGGTGTAACGAGCCTCGGTAATTTCACTGACGCCGCTCTAGATAGTCAGACATCGCCAGGAAGATGTAGAACCAACAATTCGAACGCGAAAAAGGGCAGGGGGACTCACACTGACGCTGACAACATCGCATTTCAATGGTGTGTTTATGGGCGACGGCGAGCTTCTTGCCCACACTCCCATCGCGCATGCGCGGCGCCGGAGGCGTCCGCTAGGGGCGCTCAGGTTTGTTTGTAAACATGAGTTGGTGTATAGGAGAAGGGCCCGCGACAAGGCAAGGCCGACTCATGACGTCATCATTGGTGGACCTGCGACCCACCCCAAGCGGCAAACACGCAGGAGCTAGGCGAGCGACAGACGCCGCAAAGCGGCAGACGCGTCCGTCTTGGCGTCGCCACGTTCTAGCGTCGCGCTCGTTGTCAGACGCTGCAAGTCGCACTGGCGGCGATGCTAACGGAAGCTTCGTTTCAGCTGAAGTCCAGACGCGGCCGAGCATGTCACTGGGTACACGTGCGTCGAAAGGGTACACCTGGGTACACGTGCGTCGAAAGTAACACCGAAGGGGAAAGGTATTTTGGGGAATACGGAGGGAACAGTCGGAGGAAGAGTGCCAGAGGTCCCATTGACGCATAAATAAAAATATACGGCGTTTTGAATGACCACGGAGTACAATATACAGATAGGCAAACTATTCTCAACAAAAAGCAGAAATCTCTCAAAACACGAAGAAAGGGTGAATTTTCCGAATGGAAATTGTACTTCCAAGGTCACATTTTAGAACGAGCGACAGACAACTATAGACCTTTTCTGTGTACTCTCGTCCCCAGCCACCTAATAGGCGTATCCGGTATGGGCGACGAAAAAATAATCCAACGTTTCAACCTGCAAATAGTAAAAAAATAAAGGGGAGGCAAAACGAGAAAGTGTGACGGTTACGCTTCCTAAATGCCTTCTATTGGCGTGGCAAAGGCAAAACAATGTTTTTGCCCATACTGGAAGTGACGTCAATTCAAGATGTCGGCGCACTTGCAGAAAAGGTCTATATAACTGACCGATTTCACCAGCCAGTTTGGGCTACGCCACCGTTGCCGCAATACCTATACATCGAGGGAACTTTAGCCTTTCTGCGCGTGCGAAAACCTCGGCGGAGATATGCGCGACCTGAGCTCGAGATGGCACGCACGAGTCGTCCTCTTTATCGCCACGTGCCTCTTGAGGACTAAAGTTATGGCGGTGTCACGCATGCGGCAAACGCTTGAGGAGATCAGACTATTGAAATGAATACTATCCACAGAGAGAGGTTGTTCCTTTTTGGGTCGATACGGGTCAGGTAAAGGCCGATGAACGTTTTGATCTTAAAGCTTAAACAGCCATAAAGAAGAAGAAAAAAGTACTAATATATATACTATATATTTATACTGCTTCTCGGGGGAAAATTTGATTTGTACGTCTTTGTCGCTGCGCGCAACGATTGACGGGTCTCGAGAATATACGACGCGCGAGCATCCCTCGAAGCGAACCTCTCAATTTCACAAACAAAAGCCCATTCACTTTTGTAAGTGCCGCCCAAAATAACCGCGCTGACATCCACATCTCCCGCATTGAGCAGTTTGCGTTCACGAAGAAAACACCGCCGCCGAACAAAGACGGCGTTGTTCATCCCGAAATAAAACGTTATAATTATGTAACTTCACGCACACACACACACACACACACACACACACACACACACACACACACACACACACACACACACACACACACACACACACACACACACACACACACACACACACACACACACACACACACACACAAACACACACAAACATACACAAGCACACACGCAGTTACATACACACGGTAAAAGTAGTGTCCGATCACTACGTAAGCAACACACCACGGGTAATACAGCCTTTCCAAAAGAGCGCAGCCTCCCCTCCCATCCAGTCGCTGGACTCGAGCGCGTCAGCGCTTGACGTGAACTGGGATCCGATCACACGCTTGGCGCACGAATCAGAAATATGGCGGCCGCCATTGTTGCTTCATCGACTCTTCAAAAGGGTCTACTAATAAGGGAACATTACAAGAACGTTATCAAACATACAGAGACACGTTAGATGCAAGCAGGGAAAAAAATAATTACGTTCACGAAATTTGAGTATAATAAATAAATACGCCATCTAAAGAGATCTCGGTGAAAAGTTGCGCTGCACGCCAGCTCGAGAACACCCTGTACATAGGAGACACAAAGATGCCACATTTTGAAAAACTAAGTACGCAACAAATTTCAAAAACGTGGTAGCGCTTGAGACGAGGAAAAACCAGGAGCCAGTATTAACTCGCCCAACAATCTGCACTGACCTGCAAGAAACGTTTTCGACTTTCCGAATCGCTAATTTCTCGGAAATCTACACCTGCATTATTTACTTTTTTTTCTTCTTATCATCATTTTTATTATCATATTTTTTAACCGTTTGCTTTTTAATTTGCCACGCGTCATTCCACGGCCTTCCGCACCCTCTGGCGTCGTGCAACGCCATGTCAGCCCCGCGCCGTTTCCCCGAACCCGTGTCGCTCGGGCGTGGATCACGCGAACCGTGCGATTTCCATATTCTGCGGCGATGCGTTGCCTCGGGGGGGGCGGACGCTCCGACAGTGTACACAGTAGAAAAGCAACATAGTAGAAACCTTCGTATCGGAATGATCGCGTACGTGTCTCCCTTCCTTCGCCGCCATGCTCCCTGGCACCCCGAAACTGCCAGGGCGATGGAAGCTCCAGCTCGTTGGACCAATCACGTGTCGATCTTTCACCACGTGATCACGCCCCCACACATACCTACACACGCAGAGGGCGGCGTCGGGTGATCGAGGGCAGGAAAATGAATTGGTTCGGCGAACGTGTAACTTCCACCCCATCAGCTTAGGGATGAACGGAGCATATATATTAACGCGCCAACACTCTCTTTCCCGCTAATGGCGCCAAAAGGAGTGACCTTGCCGCCGATTTGCCTCATACTGCTCAGATATCATACAGAATGATCTGCGCCTCGTGGATATATGTACAATTCCAACAAGTCTCCAGAGAGATTTTTTTTTTAATGACTAATATGTTAGGATCGTCATGCCTGATAGAAGGAAGAAACAGGCTCAGGCAGTGTCTGGCAAGCTGTCGCGCTTGAAGCCAATGCCACGCGCACGAGCACGTTGTCTTCAACGACTTCACGAGCGTCGCACGTGCCCCTGTAGCTTATTTTATTTGTACTGGCTGCATTTTACACCTACAGGGCGGCGACAATAGACCTTTTCCGGAAATATGTGGCGCCCCATATGCTTGACGCACTCTGTTGCTCCGATGTACGACACCTGAGATTAACCAGGAGGCGTGGACGAAGTTGACGCTGGTTTAACATTTTTGTGACTTTCAGAACACAGACAAACAAACAAACAAACAAAAATATGTGATGAGTTTGTTTGTTTTTTCGTTTAATTGTTTTAGCGTTCCGAGCTCTTAATGATGAGAGGGAATGAACCGCGTCGCTACCGGAATACACGAAGCGTTCGAGTCGGCACGAGGGTACATCGGAGCACCTCCACAATTCCCATTGCCGCCGCGAGGTCTCCCCGGATTTTCCGGAAGGGTCTATTACTTTTACTTCACCAAATGCGTGCCAGTCCGTGTGGAGTTCGGCGAACAACCAAACGACAAAAGAGTCTCGTTCCGCACGTGCACGGCCGTAGCCGCCCGAGAGCGTCCAAGGCTGTCCCCGTAGCGCGGAAGAAGCACGCGCCGCGGCAAGAGAAAAGGTCGGCCGGGAGGGATCCTTGGCCCAGTGCGCGAGGCCTCCCTCACTGTGTCAGTAGGCGAATGTCACCGGCGCGTCGACGTCATCGCGGCCCGACCCCGAGAGCACTCACGGCTCCGCAGGGAACCAACCTTCGGCCAGGTAGACACACACACACACACGCGGGCGCTCTCAGGGTGACAGATAGTGTGTAGGCCTGCCGACTGCATATGCCGGCGCAGATCACGAGAGGCCTTCTCTTCTTCCTCCTACTACCGCCGTTGTTTTTCTGCCTCGCCGCGGCTGGCGCGTGTCTGTCTCTTTTTTTTTTTTCTTTTTGAAGTGGAGAAAACTAGTGCCACTGTATATATGTTTTCTGTTTCCTGTCGTTCTCAGTCACGTGGGTTCCGTATCTGGCATGCGGGGCGAAAAAAATAATAAAGCATTTCAACCTGGAGTATGCGAGAAAATAAAGGTGAGGCGAAACAAGAATGTGTGACAATCACGCATTTTTCGTCAACACCTTCCAGCAGCGTGGAGATATCAAAACGATGTTTTACCGCATACCGTAAGTGACGAAATTCAAGGTGGCTGCGCCCTTGTGGAAACTGCAGCACCCTACAGTTTCCACAAGATGGCTACAGTTGTTCCCCAAGATGGCTGCGCCCTTGTGGAACGACTGTAGCGCCCCGATTCGGCAACTGACGGCGAATGCCAAAAAGGCTCCAACTCTTGCACGGCGGGCGTATAGGGTATAGAAGAAAGCGGCGGTTTCGTTATATCTAGGCTATTAATCGCGTGAAAACTGTTTTTAATATCATAGGTAAGCACTCTAAAGGCATTTCCTTCACTTGGTGTGGTCTGAGTGAGCGAAGAAGCCTTGTTTTCAGCCCAAATCACCTTACGGTAGCAGACGACACAGTGACAGTGGACTCCGTGGCGAGCGAGCGGCAGTTCTGCGGATCTGCCGCCCACTTTTCGTGGAGTTTCTCCAGTTAGCCAGTGCAGTACGACTGCTAGCCTGGGGTCTGTAACGTGCACCCCGCAGTCGTGATACACGGAAGCGTGCCGGTACGATGCTCATCCAGATCGAAACGGGAAGGCGCGGGTTTTGAGCCCATGGATCTCTGGCTTCTGCGGCACTAACTTTCGTTTCACGTGCTCCAAGCCAAGACGCGCTAATCAAGTCACACACGGGGAATAAAACTTTCGATAGTCAATGCGTGACTGACAAGCAATGCGGTATTGCACGAGCACGTAGGAAACCTGATACAGCAATATGACGAGAGAATTTCACGGCGAGCTGTAGCGGCAAGTCTGTACAGTAGCAGTCGATTAACGCGTATTCTTTGAAGTACTTACGCAAACAATATATATATGTGTGTATATATATATGTGTGTGTGTGTGTGTGTGTGTGTGTGTATGTGTATATGTATGTATGTGTGTGTGTGTAGTGTGTGTGTGTGTGTGTAAGTGTGTGTGTGTGTGTGTGTGTGTGTGTGTGTGTGTGTGTGTGTGTGTGTGTGTGTGTGTGTGTGGGGAAAAGAGATTTCCGCGGTTTGTAGGTGAAGATCGAAGGCAATGCATTTCGCGCTAGCTTCTGTTTGTCGTCGTTCCGGTGTCCAGAGAACTAATCTTCGTCAAAATGACCATCGCACTTTGTCTTCATTCAGTTCTTCAAGCTCTTACATCAATTATCGCAATATTATAAGTTACCTCGCACAGCCGAGTACAAGAGGTGGGAATGAAGCCCTTTCATGCGGATTCGCGATAGCCACAAAATTCGTCGTTTGCGACGTTGCTAGTCCTCCGTGATACGAAAAAGCTATTTTCCAGCCTCACGCCGGTGATAACACCCGAAACCGGAGCACCCCGGCATATGGGTCCCTTTCAAACGCTCGAAACATTGCAAGAACAACGGCCGCCGATACCACGCTAATGCTCCCGCCGCGAAGACTGAAACCTTTCGCGAAAGCACGAGAAAGTTTTGCCCACGTGATCGGCTGCGTCTGGACTTCAGCTGAAACGAACTATAGAGAAAACGAGCCAAGGCGAAATTTATAGTCTGCAAATTTTGGCTGTGCAAACAAAACAAAATAAAGAACGTCAAAAAATAAAAAAATTAAACTTTTTTAAAAGAGGTTATAGGTAGAATATTGTGACCTCGAGAAGAGGCAAATATACGCGAGACAACAAAATGGACACACCCGAGACTGAAAAAAAAAAAAACAATGAAAGAGAAACGCTGACGTTTCGTAAGATTGAAGCGCCTGTCCGTTGTTTTGGCTACTCTTCTGTCTCGGGTGGTTCGCTTAAACGGCAAAGCGCAGTGTACCGCACCGGCAAATGTATCGTCCACAGTGGGGGAAACACGGGGCACCCATTGGGGCTGACCAACTTCCCGATGTCGGCTCATCAGGCCCACAACACAATTATTTTACTGTCTCAGGTCGGGGCTTACGTCGGGGTCTTGAGTAAATCGGCGCGATCCTTCTCAGACAATGAATCCACGATTGTTTGGAGGCAGACTAACGCGACGTGTGTGTGTTCAAGTTCCAACCTTGCATAGCACCGACTGAAGTTATATCTGGCTCGGTGTAACTGCGTAGCGCAGTGTACACACACACACACACACACACACCCCCCCCCCACACACACACACAATCGTTTGTTGTTAAACGGTGACATTTCGGTAAGACTACGCCAACCTTACATTTCCGGCCCTAACGTGCGGGGAGCTAAACGAAAATCGGCATTCTTTAGGGTACACTTTTATCACCCACTTGGTTGCACACTTATTGGTGGGTCCCAACAGTTTGACGAAACTTGTTTTCGTGGAATCACGTTTCGTGAACTTTTCGCGGACAAACGTTTCGTCGACACGATCGTTTCATCGACACTCGTTACGCGAACTGCACGCTGTGGAGACATTTGGTCACGCGTGTATCAATGGCTTATTATGTTCACTTTTCTTGACTCGTGAATCGTCCTCCGGCATTCTTATCGGCTAATGCCGCATCCTGAGTGGCCGCGGATCGATAATAGGGTTCTAAACTATAATGCAGTTCATAGTATGCACATTAACATTAGATTGAAGACGGGCTTGATTCGTAAATGTCTGTTTATTGCTTATCCACATGTAGGTCCCTCCATTTCTCGACAACAAACTATGTAGGTCAAACTTTGTACGAAGAAAAAAATAACGTAAATGCGCAGGAAAGATCCTGTACAGCTAAACCGGCAACGCACAATGCATACCACTACCGATGTTCACTACAAGCAAGCACAGTTTACCGTTTCCCGGGAAACGAGCAGGGCCGTAAACTTTCTCAGGACCTTCACCCAAATATCCACTTTCAGAAACTACCGACTCCCGACTCCCCTCCCCCTCCCCCCCCCTCCCCCGCACCATCCCCCCACGGCCCACGCACACCGGTTGAATATATATATTTTACTATTCCCTATTATGGATATGCCCCGCCAAGAAAAACCACTGAAAAAAAAAACACATATCGAATTACGTATACAAAACGAATAATAAACGCAAAAACTAAACAAAACTAACAAACCAATAAAGAAAAAAAAAACGTAGAGCCACCTGTACATGCACCAAGAAAAGAAAAAAGTACGGTAGCCAAGTAGTAAACCAACATGGTAACTAACAAACAGAAAAGGAACAATCCTACCAAGCAGGAAGTAAAAACGGAGTCCCTTCCCGATTCCAAGCCGAGCGGAGCCAACGAAAGGAAAAGTAAAGACCTCATTCCTGAGGGGGAACATTGTCCCAAGAAAGGGACCTACAGGAGGGAAGATATTTCTTTTTACAAAAGAAAAGAAAAGAGAAAAGAGGAAAGTGAAAGCGGATTGTTGAGGACAGCCCAACAATGGAAACTAGGTGAAGGCGACTGGCGTCCCTCGCGAACGCGCGTCGTCTGCGCGCCGGTTCTTCTTTCCCGTCTGCCTTTTCTTCGCCTACTCCCTCCCGGACCGGAAGTGAGATCGTTCTTCCGGTTTCGCGCACCCCAGCAGAATAAACAGCGAGCACAATAACAACATCCCCGAAAGAAATCACACGAAAAAAAAAAAGAAGTAAAATAATGTATGAAAAGATGTGATGGAACTAAGAAGCTGCGACGAGAAGCAGACGATAATCTGGTGGCCGTTGGCACCTTTCTCCGCGCGCCAAAAACGGCGCTGCCAAAACGAGTGAAAGTGGTTTGGGGCGGAAGAAATAAAAGCGAGGAAGCTTGAAAAAGAGAAAGCGGGGAAAATGAAACGACAAGAAAAAAATATTTCACGCGACGAAAATATACAAATATAAAAGAAAAACGGAGGGGGCAAAGAATGGTTGCGAAGAAAGAAAGCTGGCAATTGAATGAATCCGTAGACGCATCTGCTAAGAAGCAGAAAGCACGTATGCGAGTCGACGCAACGTGGAAAAGGTGTTGCTTGCATGCACTCCCCCTCCCTCCCTCACACGGAAGAAAAAAAAAAAAAAAAAACAACAAAAGACGAAGAAATATTTTTTCGTCCTTTTCATTGCGCTAGAAACTTGGAAACCCAAACGGAGAAGAAAGCACGTTTATTATGGGTTGGATGTGATTTATTCCTCAGGGGATAGGATACCATTTCGTTCCTTTTTCCCAAACAAACAGCTGGTCTATATAATTTCCTTTGCTTTAGTTTTCACGTAAATAAACAAAATTGTTGCATTAAAAAGAAAAAAATTATGCATTACTTTTTTTCTTGCGGTAAATGCGAAATTGAAAAGCATCTATTACAGAAAGATCGTACTTTTACGAATCCAAATAGATCCTCCAAACACTGCACATTCCGTCGTCCATTAAACGAGGAAACAGATGGGCACTGCCAGACAAGGAGAACGAAACAAAATAAAATCGAAAAACCTGCGACTGCGAGCTAGTTGAAATATTCACATCGGAGGTAGAGGGACGCAATGAACTAAAACTGACTCAAAATAAGAAACAAAACAACGATAAAAAAAAACACGCACGCATGACGTTTATAGGCACAGATGCGCAGAGCAAACGCTTAATTTCACCCAAAACAAGTGTCGTCACACCGAACAAAATACGCGAAAATAAAAATAAAAAAGGTTCGCACGCGCGACCCAGATCCAAGCACGGCGCGCGACCGCGAATGCGATATGCGGGAAACGGGAAGGAGGGAGAAGAAAACGGGAAGGGAAGGGTCGCCGAGAGAATTTCCTACCCCTAAAAAAGTCCCTAGGTCAGGTAGGAAACGCGGTCAGCCCCATCACACCTCCGACGACCTCGGTCGGCGCAAAGGAGACTGACCCCATTCCGCGGAAACAACTATACGATTACACTAGCCCCAATTCGAAAACAATTAAGCGAAACAAGCACCAAACAAAAGAACCGGAGAAAAAAGGAACAAGTTGTGTGTACATCACACTGGCTTCCAGCCGAAATGTGACAATAAACGGAGCATGATTAAAAACAGAGTGTCACTTCGGCTATTGTAAACAAAATGGAGTGTTCTGAGATAGTTGGCGCGCATGACAATTCGAACAGTTTACAACTGGACGACTTGACTATATCTGTAACGCACTTTTTTTACACACTTTGTTGTTTTCCCTTAGCTTCCACTATATTTACATTGTGAATAAATATAAGAATATTATTATTATTATTACAATCAGTCTTAGTTTCACGAGCAACACCACGGGTGAAGCATTTGATATGATGAAGGCTGAAGCATCCAAGTATCACTGACAAGCGTAAATATACACAATCATATCTTTCATTACTTAGTGATCGCCATTTATTTATAGTTAAGATATAATTTCTACAAAAAGCAATTACTAGATCACCTATAAAGAATCGTGACAGGTAACATTACCCACTGGTACAAAAACGACCTATATGTAGTAGTAGTAAGTGAACTGAGTAAATATACTTTGATCTCCGTCCCCATAGGCGTGACAATAACCGAGGGGTCACAATAGCCCGTGTGAATATACGCGTGAAACGGTCCCCAACCAAAGACCCTGATCCAGTTTTGCGGGAACGAGCGAGGCACGGAAGCGCACCTCGCAAACGAGTCATTCATGGCATGCACGCACGCAAGCAGACAGTCAGAGAGCGTAGGGACAATCCCGAAATAGGGAAGACTTGATTAAGATCATGTCAACATAAAAGAAATACAAAAAGTATAAAGTAGGAGAAAAGGGATGCGACGAAAGGGAGGCTAGGGAAGGCTATTTAACGGAGGAAAGATGCCCTGGGGAATCCGGAGAGAAATATGAAGGGGAAAGGGAACCAGGCAGTGTACGCAAAACTAGGGAATAGGGTAAACAAAGGGGCCAAAGGATGCCTTAAACGTTTTGGGAAGAAGGTAATCAAAGAAGGGAATTCTTCAAAGTCTAGGGAATAGGGCAAACAAAAATAGAAATATATGCGTTAAATGTCTAGGGTACAGAAAGGAGGAAAGAATGTTTTACAGCTTAGGGAAGAGAGTAAACAGATAGGGAAAAGATTGCCTTAACATCTAGGGGAATAGTGTACACAGGGGAAAAAAGCATGTCTAAAGGAGAGGGCAAACGAAGTAAGAAATAGCACCTTAAAATATAGGGAAGATAAGAATAACGAATGGCCAAACGTATATTTAGTCTGAAGAAAATTGCTGCCACCATGAGACGAAGTTTTAGGAATATTTCTCTCTCTTTTTTTTTTCTAATTATTACTTTTCTTACGTTCGTACTTCGATTGAGTTAGGATGCTGGATGATCCCAGTCCAGGGAACGGTGCAGGTAAGGAGAAAGGGGAGAAGAGGTATTAGGGAGAAATCAGTCTTTCTGGGGAAGACAAGCCCCCATCTCGGCGCTCGTGCGCTGAGGACGCTTTCCCCAGGAGCGCGGCCTGACCCCCAATATCGGGGTGACCCAGATGTTCCCGAGTCATGCAGCGGTCGCGGCCACACGCGCGCGCCCACTACGAATGCGCCGGTGCACCGCTTCTACGGTCATTTAGGGACTCTGTGCGCGCTACCCTTCCGAAAATAACCCCTTCGAGCGCGTCGCCGTTTCCGTGTCGGTGAGCGCGTATCCATTAGTTTTAAAAACGAGCCCGAGTAAACGGTGATGTCCGCCTAACACGAGCGAGTTCGTCCGATATGTTTTTGCAAGAGAGGGAGGGAACCCAACATTAATCCTCAAAAGCAGGAGGCCGCAAAAACATGATTATAAACCTAAACAAAAAAAATAAAAAAAGATGATGAAGTCCGCGAAGTGATACTGAGTAGCATGCCGTTTCACGTGCTCAAATCCTGCTCCAAGCAACAGCTGCATGCGGGGACTCGTGTGGCCCGTGCATTTCTCCTGGCCTATCCCAAAACGTCAGCACACCTCGCCAGACGTCGTGCCAACGTTCGACGACAGTGTCTAGCGGAGGATGACGCAAAGCTTAAGCCCCCCCCCCCCCAAAAAAAAAAAAAAATAGAAGAAAACTACAGCTGACCCATTTGTCAGTATGCTCCCGCGTATGCGTACGCGCTGACGGACGATCAAGATTGTTAGAACCTATCTTCGCTCGTATTACGTCTTTTTTGACGATTCTTTCCCGAGCCTCGGTAGTATGGGGCACAAAAAGCAATAAAAACCGATACAACAGAGCAATTTGCCGACGCGTTCTGACGAGCGGAGACATGTGGGGCTACCCTTCATTTGTAGTCCGCAGAAAAAACAAACAAAAAACCCCAGACTCCATTCGTTACTAAAAAAAAAAAATGTTCATTTCTGCAGGGTTTGGAGGTAGAGGAGCCCATTTTTAAAGATCATCCGACGGCGTGTACGAGTACGGGAAATATCAAGGACACACATTCCATTCGCAAACCGAGTCGCGCCGCAGCACCCAAAAGGGGACTCCCGACACCAACTATACACGAGCCAAGGTACTATAGAATAACTGGACCGAACGCAGTAGTGGCGATGTGCGCTCGTCCCCGGGGGCCGTTTGACGCCGGCAAGGATCATCAGGAATGCGTCGGAGAGGGCGACCCCTGACCCAGATCCCGGAAGGGCCATTAGCGGTCAGCCAGAAAGAACAAACGAAAAAGGGACACTGATAACCCTCTTGCTCTAGCGGCCTTCGCCAAACGCGAGCTGCTACGACCGCGTCACTGCGCGCCAAATATGCGATCGCAAAGACGAGCTGTCGTATCTCGTCCGCGCACCCAAATTCGAGTCTCGCACATTTGGGATAGCACGCGACGCGCAGACATCTTTTCGGTATTCCAAGACCCCTCGTAGTTACTCCGTTCCAATATTCCATCCGTCGGCATTACCGTACTTAAGGTGCCTTTTGTCGGATGTAGTGCAGCTCTAGCGAAAGCACTGTCTGGCAGAATGTTTGGTTCATACTACTCCGAGAGCTGAAAAGTTATTCGCTTATCAGGAGGTAGTGTCACTTCTTGGCTTGCCCGGACGCGGCTCCGGCGAAAGCAGCTTTCTCCGGCAGCCAACGGCTTAGTTAAAGAGGCAGACGGCGCGAAATCTTGGCGTCGACCGATAAGAACGGTCAAGAACCAGTGTCCCACATTTCTGACAGGTCGCAGAGCGTCGGTACAGTGCCGCCGTTCTCGTAAACAGTTCGTGACGCTGTTGTTAGCTCTAACCTGGGGTCTGCGCTCGCTGACCCTTATTTTACCACCGCCCTGCTGACAGAAACGCGAGGCGTGCAACCTTCTTGCTTCGTGATTAGCTCGTCGGCAATTTCTTGTCGGCTAATGTCGCACTCTCATTGGCTGCGGAGCGATAATGAGATGCACGAGGCTCACCACTTACTCCCCGCGTTTCTTACTGTCGGTGACTGTACGGCACGCGGACGGGTTTGGGGGTTAAACAAACGCACGAGGTGCTCAACGAGCAGGCTAACTTGCAGGCCGTATAGCGTCCTTCTGTTCGCCGATTCGACAGTTCGCACGGTTGCGCTGCAGGCACAGTAGTAAAACGTTTAGGCGAACCACGGTACGGTAATTAGCTGCACACCCAGAATCGATCAGGAAACACAATTCGCAAGGCCAGTGCCAATGGGCCACTAAACACTGTTATCCTCTTTCCCGCAAAACTAATGACACGGATAAAAGAAAAAAGAAAAGAGAGAGAGAGCGAAAGAGAGATTCCCACGCGCACCGGAAGTAGTAACTCCCTTCCTCCTCCGATCGAAAGGAACGGAAGTGACGCAAACGCGCGGCTGCTTGCTCTTGAACTAGTAACACAGAAACACAGCGACCCAGTTTCTTTCCGGGTTGCACGCAGTGCAGCGCGCGCGTGGCTTTCCCTTTCGGTCTGCCGGCGGCGGCGGGCGCAAAAAGAAAGAAAAGTCGGTGCGGCGGCGCCACAATCCGCGTGCGGTGCGAGGCGGCCCCTTGCGCATGCGCAATGCGTCCGTCGTCCCGCGGTAATCGTTACGCGAGAGGAGGAAGAGGAAGAGAGTGCGGAGAACACCCGAGGAAGGAAGGAAGGAAAAGAGAAGCGGAAGAGAGAAAGTGAAAGAGAACTTACGGAGAAGCCCGCTCCGGCGAAATGGCGCTGATGGCAGGACGACCTCCCAAATGGTTTCGTTTTTGAGCGTGGAATAGCGCTTCACAGCGGTTGATCGCGGAAAAACTCTCAAATAAGAACATGACCGGTTTTTTTTTTTGTGTGTTCTTTTAGGTGAAAAATTGCGAAGGAACGCAGTGCTTGCCAAAAAGGCAAGCTGAGAAAAATATATAAATATATACGAAGAGACAAAACAGAAAGTACAAGTCAGGGAGGTGCGAAGCGACCGATACCATCACAAGATTTATAATGCTTTTTTTTACATTAACTTTTGGATAGTTTTTTTTTTTTTCCTGTATATGATACAACATAGACGGCGGATGAACTAACCCCAGGTTTCGGTGGCTTTAACACGGTAACTAAAGGCCATGCTCCTTTCAATTTAAATTTGAAAATAAAATATCCAATCACCGTTTCACAAGCCCTCTGACAGATCAGGTAATCAGTTTCAACTATTTCATGAACAAAACCCCGCCTGTTTCGGTCGCATACGAGAAAGCAAAACGTGTAAGCTTCAGCGGTCTACTGAAAACAAATTGCGTGGGTTTAAGTAGTCTCTCTCTCTCTCGCGAAGCCTGGAGCGCGCCCACCGCTTCCGTGGCCCTCTGATATCGACGAACAAGCCTGCCGATTAACCGAATACGCCATTGTTCGATCACGTGCTCTAAGCATGTATGGACATCAGGGATCGTGCAGCGTAAAATAAAATTAACTCCATCAAAAAAAGAAAAAAGAATGGCGGTAGTGTTTGCGGACTCGGGTCCGGTCAAAAACGCTTGGAGCCCGAAAAATGGCGATTGCCAATTTTGCTTGATGGGGTTCTGAAAACGTTCCAATAGACACTTTTCGAACTTCAGTCGGGCAACTTGATCACTATCATCATCCCGGTGAATGGTCATCTGTGCCAAACGAATGACGGCCTTCTCGAAGCCGATGAAGGAAGAAGTTGAAGATATGTTACCAAGCGGAGGATATTTGAGACCTGTACGTTCGAGACGCCAGTACAACAGGGGGCACGAATTCGATACAAGGGCTGCGTAACCGTTTATTTTCGGAGTGTGGTTCAATCAAGCTCTTGCAAGTGCGCAGACAATTTTTTTTTTCTTGGAGGGGGGGGGATTGAAGTGGATGGGATATTCATGACTTGGGGTGCGGAGAAAGGGGCGGGGGGGGGGGGGGGCTGAATTCCTGGCTATGTCAATGGGCTTATGGGGTCCCCGCTTTGTACTGGTCATTTCTTACGTTCCCACCATCGAAACTACAACAAATCAAGAAAGAATTATGAGGCGATCGAAGACCCAATTCTCATCTGCCATTGAAGTGCGAAAGTGACGGTCCCCCATTTAAGTACAGCTTCACGACCGCCGCTAATTCGGCGCAAAAGGAAAGTGCTTTTAGAGCCACCAGGTGGCACTGAATTTTGAAACGGTTCCAACTGCCATCGCTTCCATAGCAGAGTGCGTCTGTTCGAGGGACTGCGCAAAGGGACACGCACCGCGCAGGCAGGCAGCCTCCGCGACGGCGGCGGCGGCGGCAGCAGCAGCCGCGTACGTGTCCACAGAGTCGGCGGCGGCTCGGGGTCACTGGGTCAGTTTGCGCTCGGCAACGCGGGGCGGGCTCGCGCGGCTTAGCAAACTTCCTCTCCTACGACGCAGGTACGCGTTCTCGATTTGCGCCGACGCCTGGCAATACCCACACACACGGAGGAGCCGACGCTCGAAAGCGGGATCGACACCGAGTCCATCGTAACCAGACGGAAAATGCTGGGGTTCGGGACCAATGCCCAGTCACAGACCATTCCAATACACCGCCTTCTGAGCGCCGCCATCGTGTTCGGACTCCGGAGCATACGTAGTAGTTCGTTTCCGCGGAACATCGGACGCCGCACGTCTGTCCAAAGCCCAACGACTCGGCATTTTTCGCCCGACTGAGAAGCGGTGGAAAGGTGTATAGGACTAGGTGCCTCAATGTTTTTCTGTTTAGGGTGATGCCACCTCTTTGTAGTACCCGATGCCGACAGCACGCGCTTACGGGGAAAATACAAAGAAATCGACGAAAACAAAATGTCGCCATAGCACAGTCAGCGCCACATGACGCGTGCAGGGACACGCTCTTTCACGCGCTTCTGAACAAAAAAGTAAAATAAAAGTGTGGGATAAAATGGCCGGATGACTCCACCCTAAGCAAAGCGCACATGAAGGCACCCTATATAGGACCATTTCAGTCAAAGATGGACCGTAACGGACGCCGCGAGCCAGCAGAGCACGTGCCCTCCGGTTTGGGCGGAGCGACGTGGGGAGGGCTAAGTCACGTGACACGCTCCGAGCTCCGGATTGGCTCCGGTAGGCTCGTAGCGCCGGGTACGCATCGCGAGGTGGAACGGAGCATAACAAAGTTCCGTATCAGGCAACAGCCTAAAGGGAAGCTTAATAATCGGAAACACCGACTGCTTTTCCGGGGGCACCCCATTCGATTTGCCTCACCGAGATCAAGAGGTGGAAGATACCTGTCGAGAATAGAAGTTTGAAAAGCACCTTTATAATGATTCGTGGAAATTGCGGAATGTAATTCACGTTGTTGTTGTTTGTTTACTTTTGTACGGGGCAGACGAATGAGTTGTTGAATAGACCTAGTGCTTAACAATCTGGCGACAGTATAGCCAAATAAAAAATGAACCTAGAATTTGGACGATCCGCTTCAGCCGTGGAGTTATTAGCCTGACTGTACAAGATAAACGGATGGCAGCGACACTTTCGGTTGGAACGATTTTCAACGGTCAAAAAAGGCGAACTAATAATTCTGCCCAAACCATGAAGTTAAACGAGAGAGAGAGAGATGTGACGTACATTTGAGGACAGCTTACTGTGATAGATCAGTCAAAGAACTCCTGAATCCTCGAGAGTTTTGGAGATTTACGACTCTACGGACACACGTCCATTGAACCCAAGCATGTCGCGAACATGTGACGGGTGCAGGGACGACGAAGGTATTGTGGGTACCGGAAGGCAGCGCAGAGGTCGCAAAAGTCGAGAAGCACAGCAAGAACAGACAGCAGAAGTTTACAAAATGACAGCGGAAGGTCCGAAGCATAAATCGGCAGCAAAAGGCCAGCACAATTTAGCAGAAGCAGCGGACGATAGCACAAGACAGCAGAACGTCGCAAAACGGCCGCAAAAAACGGAAGTAGAGAAGGTAGCAAAAGGCAGCAAAGCTATAGCAAAAGTAAAGGAAGTAACTCGAAGATAATAGAAGACAATAGAAGACAGCAGAACATATCAGAAATATTTCAAATACCAGATGGCAGTGAAGTAGCCGAAAGTACTACGAGACTGCAGAAGGTAGAGAAAGCACCAGAAATAGCAGAAGGCATTAAAAGTAGCAGAAGCCAGTGAAAGTAACAGAAGCGGCACAAGGCAGAAGGGAGAAGACAACAGTAGATAGAAGGCAGACGGAAAAGCAGAAGGTAGCAGAAGGCAGTCAGAGTAGCAGAAGGCTGGAGATAGCAGAAGGCAGCAGCAAAAACGCAGAAGTACAGTAGAAGTCAGGGGAAAGCAGCAGAAGGGACCACAGTGAGCAGAAGGTAGTAAAAGGCAGGAGAGAGCCCCAGAGCTCAGCAGACGACGGCAGGCGTCGGTGGCACGGCCCCTAGCTAGGCCTACCCGTATCGAGGCGTCCGTCCCCTCCGGAACGGGGTCAAGAGCATCGCCGACGGAACCCCGTGGCCTTTTTTTTTTTTCTCCTCTGGAACGAGGAAATGCGCCCTTCGCGGTGCCGCCGACTCAGCGGCAGCGCCGCCGCCGAGACGTGTCTGGCATTGACCGACATCCGCGGATCCTGCCTTCCTTCCTCGTTCCTGCGGCCCGAGGTCCCTCCCCGGTTTGCCACGACGCAGAACCCCGGCCACGTCCTTCCCGGACCACCATTTCCGGTCCGCCGTTCCTCTTTCTGAACTTCGCCGCCGAAACGCTTAATTACCGCAGAGGAGCCATCTTGTGCCTCGCACGTTTAACCGACACGCGCGAGACTTCCAAGCGGGGCCGCCTCCGAGACTGTCTATGAGGCCATATATATATATATATATATATATATATATATATATATATATATATATATATATATATATATATATATATATTGTCCTCTGTCCAGTGGTGTGGAATAGACCACTCCGGAAAATCCCGCAAGGCCTCACGTCAAGCTCACACTGCACCACGCTCTGGCTCCGTACATCCAGGGAGTGGCTCAAATCCTTATTTCTCATCACTGCGAATTCGGAACACAAAGAAATCAGAGCAAACACTTTATACAGTCGATATATACCCTGCTATGTTATCGTCCAACAGTTTTTTTTTTTTTTTTCGTTTTGAAATTGCTGTGTGTTAAATAAACATCAACCGCTCCTTCTATTTGTGGGCACTCGTTCAGGCGCCATACTTCGGATTGCCGTAGTGCGTCGAAAGCATGATAGGGGAGATTGTGCGCATGCGTACGAGTGCGTCGTCGAGTGGCGAGGAGGAGAGTGGGACGCTTGCGGACGACCAACTGTTACAAAAATGATCAATGAGTTTCAATCGAGTTTCTAGTGTGTTCTTATAGAATACATAAGAAACTCAATAGAAACACATTAATTATTGTTGTAGGGAATGCTTTCGCTTCTTTCTCGCAACTTGCATCGCCAACGCGGCCCATAAACTAGGTGACCCCTATCAAAGAGCGGTTGGGAACACTCTGTGATCTAGGCACATTGTGCTCAAAGTCAATTTAATTTAGTTCAACATAAAAAAGTAAGTAAAACAAGAACAAAAACGGCAGAGGTTGTTTTTATTTTATTTTTTATTTACACGATTGTTTAGGAGCATGCTTATTTTCTCAGATGTCCCAAATAAATATGGGCCTGTGTCGATTCCTTCGATCCTTGCAATGTTGACGGCTACACTCTCCCCATCATGTACGGATCATTCGGTACCTACTCCAGGCTTCCAACGAATTCAATGCGATCTCGTCGTATACACTGACGTTTGCAAGATACACCGGAGCTCGACCTCGACGGCTTCGTCATGAGGCACATCCTCCGAGCACACACAACTATATTCGCTCGCAAAAATTTCATAGCGATGACTTTTGTCGAGACATTGTTTTCTATTTCACGTAAAATGTATGACTGAGCCCGAAAAAAAGAAGAAAAAAGTAAGGCGTCGCAACACGCACGCACACACAAACACATATAATAAGATTTTTGTTTGTTCTTGTTTCGTTGTTGTTTTCGCGCGAAAGAATCAACGTACCGTCTCGCGAAAGTCGGAAAGTGAAGGAGGCGGACGCACGCAGAACGCGAAATGTACGAAATGTAAAGAGTGCTGGCGCCCTCGCACGGTGGGAACACAAACCACCGGAACCACAATCTTAAAAAAAAAAAAAAAAAAAGAAGAAAAGAAAGAAAGAAACGAGGCGGACGGCACAAGTGATAAAGTAGGTCACCATCATCATCGTAACGAGCTACGCGCGGAGCACAGGCGGGATAGCTAGCTCCATCTACCGACTCAAATGTAGTCCACGTTCACGTTCTCGGAATGCAGAACATGAAATTTAGAGTTACAAGCTTTGTCTTCTTGGTTATAGAAGTGGCTATGAGGGCTAACTTAGGCTTTTTTAGCTTTTAACGCCGTCCCTTTTTTTAGGTTGTTCGCTAACGAGGCGAATGATTATGTTATGTGTTTTTGTAATTGACTCCCCGCTTCGCCACTTTTTTGTTGTGAATTGTTCCTTTGTCGGTTGGTTCTATGTACACATCGCGACACTGTTAGCGCGAACGCGACATCGGCGCATTTTTGCAGTTTACTTCTAAATAGTAATAGCGAGCACGAAATGTTACTGCTTACATTATAAAACTAAATGAGCTCTTTCCATAGCAATAATGACTTGGATGACATCCCTTGGTTTCATAAAGGAAAACTGGAAAAACCGGCAATCGCTTGTTCGCGCTAACAGTGTCGCGCTCTGTACGGCTATTGTCAGGGTGCCTCTCTCTAGGCGTCTAAGCAAGCTACGTTTTGCATTTTCTTTACAATCGTTTTCTTTTCTTTATTTTTTTTTTCCAAAATAATGTTTTTTAGTCGCCGGGGTTCGTTTCCAAAGGAATAGTATAAAAAAAAGGACAATGCGAGTGTTTTTTGTTTGTTTTTTAACATAATTATCTAGCGGAAACAGACACAGTGCTTACAAGCTGTTTAGGTATAGAAGCATCAAATGGAAATATACTGAAGGTGAAAAGTTGTCACCTTTCTGCCATTCGATTTTATTTTGGCGCGTCCGCTTCCGCAACATCCCAGCGGCTTCAGATTCCTAGCAGGGAGGCACTTTACAGAGCTTCTGCGTCGGGTGATGAGCTCTCATCCTCTGAATTTATCTCCGAAAAGCGCACAGCTAGCAGTGGCGAGACGCGATGATAATCTAATAATCCGCGTTTTGCCACTGCTACTTTAGCGCCTGCTGCAGTAGTGGTAACTTTGGTGCGCCACCGAGTTTAGCACGAGCTTCAAGTCGTTCTAAAATTGACTGGTATAGTGGTTTTCGATTATGTTCAGCCGGTTCCTAATTGAAACCATATGATTATTTTACTAATTAATAAGTTAATAAAGGAAGCTTATTTAATTATCCGACTTATCGCAAAGAATAGCCACCTATGTGATGTCCCCGTGGCCGTATAACTCACCTGCCCAAACTGTATTAGTGCATCTTTTACGAATATTTTTTGCAATAAATCTGTTCGAGTTAAAATGACACACCCGGTGTGTGTGTTTATTATATATATATATATATATATATATATATATATATATATCCACGTGCTGCAGTCACGCCCATTTAGGATAAACACCGATAAAAGCCGATTTTCCTCCAGGGATATCAACAGCGAATTATTCCGTTCAATCGCGTCAGAACTACACACCGAAAGTCAGAAGCCCCAGATACAAATCGCAGTCGACACGAATAAAATAAAGACACAAACAAAAGCGCGCGGGTAAAGAAACCTCAAAGTCGAGAGAGTCTATCAGAAAGAAGAAATTAAAGCCTGAAAGATTGCGCGGATTTCGAACAACTGACCCTCGCGGTGATCGAAAGTAGGCTAATAAATTCAAGCCACTCGAGTAAATGGACCAGCCTAAATGGACGATACGTGCCGCGCCGTGTCGCACGGTGGTCTCACTACACTGCAATCGTTTAGTCAAGTCGAACGATAGCGAGGGAAGAAAACAAAACGCGCAAAAACCACACAAAAAGCAGCCACTCAGACCGCCGATGAAATGAGACAGCTTGCGCCATCTATCAAACGGTGCACAAAACAAACGAGCCGCCTCCGTACCTGCTGGTGACGTCAGCCCGCGGGAACGTCGTCTGCTACTTGGGAGTGTCGTCTGGTCGCTACAAGTGACGTCAAATCGCAAATTATCTTTCGTGTAGCGCATTTTCTTCTTTTCTTTTTTTTCATTCTTCTCTTTGCTTTTATCGTTGCGAGGAGATTGCGATAATCAGTGTAGAGGAAAGTCGGTCAATTCAGACTCATCTGAGAAGTTCGCGACACGTTACGAACGACCGCGGATATGTCGGAATTTTGTGTTTTCCCCTGTCGCCGCATGCTGACGATAGGGACTGCATGCCAAAATGTCCGCCCATAATTTATGAAGCGAGGGAAACGTCGCTCTTCGATGCTACATGTCAAAGGATCTGTGCAGTGTTGAGGAAGAGGGTATACAGGCACGAACTTGTGGCCTACCAAGCGCGTTCCGTACGCAGACGTTGAGCGAGAAATATCGCAATTTAGTTTATTTTTCCAGAGACTGGAGGGACTCTCAGACAAAAAGCTGCGAATAGCAGTTTGACGGGGTCTGAGTCACGATCTCGCCTTCGTGTCTCTGTGATGAGCCACACAAACATGTTTGTCCTTCATGCTTTACTTTTTTCTAGTATTTAGCAATATAGAATGTAGAATACATAGAAACCTCTGGCTTCATCCCCTTAAACAAACAAACACACACACGCACGCACACACGCATTTACATACACACGCAGGCCCGTTACTGTCACGCAAACACGAAAGTTGTTTGTTCATTTATTTTAGTGTGCTAAGGAAAGGAGGACCCAGAAGATTCGTGGGCCTACATTCAGGGACGAATTAGATAAAAACAATGGAGCATAAATTCTGAAGCCCATTAACTTCGATGCTCGCCGAGAGATGGCAGCACAAGTCGCCCACCCTCCCTCGGTATCCCACCGGAGGTCTACTATGCTTCCTCTCACTCCATCGTTGGCTGCAATAATCACCCCTGTCGTCGTATGCAACGAGCACGTCTGCCAATGCCGCTACAGCGACAACGGACGGGCCGAAGAATCTAAAAATATCAAAAACGCAAGCACGAAAAAAAAAAAAAGTTTCACGTTGCGGCGCGGAGACGTTTTTTGCTTCCCTCTCCTCGTCCGCTCTCCACGTCGTTTCACTATTCTTCATTATCTTTCTTCCTGTAGCTTTCCAGCACCGCGAGCCACCATTTCTGCTCCGCTTCGCGTCGTCTGCTACGAAAAGGCAGACGACGAGCAGCTAGCTTTCTTGGGGTAAGAACTCGTTCAATTAAAGCGGATACGGGCAGCTGGTAGCCATTTCTTCGAACGTAGGCATCCAGGTAGATACCCGAGTAATAAAAAAAGGAAGCGAAAAGTCGATCCCGACGGCTGTTGTTGCCGCAAACGGACCACAAGGCGCTTCGCCCGTGGCCGGTCCAGGCAATTCAAGCCCTCTCGCTTAGCTTTCAAGGTTGAACAACGCCTCAGGCTCTGAAGCCGACTGTTTCGTTCGCTCGTTTATTCCGCACTTCGCCATCTGTAGGCAATCCTGCCGCTGGTGTCGACGTTCAATCGAGAAAGAGAGAGAAAAGAGAGAGAGAGAAAGAGCGCTCTGGCAAAAACACAGTTCATTCCGCTGCCAAAAGCAGACTTAAAAAACAACAAAATGCAGAATGACTCTGTCCGTTAGCTTCCAAGAGAGCCTCACTGGACGGCTATCACGTGGCGGAGAAAAACAAAATACCGCGAAACACGTAAAAATGACGCGCTATTTTATTTTATGTGCAAGTTACGTTTAGTGACTCGACTTTCCAAGAAAACAAAATTAACGACAGGTTGAGGTCGCAAGCACCTTTTCACTATGCGTCCGAGACATTATCTCTAAATTTCCTCCTTTTCCTTTTTTTTATTTTTCGGAGACGGTAAGTGTTAATAAGACATACCGACATGTAAGAGTCACCCCATAAAACCCGTCTCAGGAAAGCGAACAGAAGTCACCAAGTCGGACAAGTCCGGTTAAATATGCGCCTGCGCTTTTTCAATTTTTTTAATTTTTTTTAATATTTAATTTTTGTGAGGTGATTTCAAGTAGGACCACATCCAACGCTACCATCTGATACAGCCAATCGAGGCGCCAAAGTTACCACCGCTCTCGTCGTTTCTCTGCGTTTGCAAACAACGGCTGAACAAATTACGCGCAGCGAGCGCGGCGTGATCCTGCACTGCCATGACGATGCATTTTGAAGTCGCAGCGGCGAACGGTGGTTCCAATCGAGAAAGCGCTGCGTCATTCATAGCCTTCAACGGTGCTGGGAAGCTTTGGAGCAAAGGACGCCGTCACCGCCGCCGCGCTATTGGGTTCAAGCCGGAAACGGGCGCCCAAGAGATGCGCTCTAAAACAAAAGTAACGAGTCACAAACAAGCAGCATCTACAAACACCGATCCTGGGTGCAATGCCGAGATAATACTAATGTAATAACAATTTATTGGTGCAAACGTTCGACGGGTGTAGAGAAAACGGAAGCGTCAAAGCCAGCAAGAAGCTCGTGGGTTGCCACCCTCCAATGAATATTTGAGTAAAACAAAACCTTACCGCAGAAATAAAAACCAACGTACAGAAATAAGGCAAACATTAACAAATATCAGTGATATTATTGCAATAATAATTATAATAATAACGAAGAATTAAGAATCAATTTTATTAGGTGCCGAGGAACCATACGATCTTGTTGCTGGCACTGACACTGGCACGCACACACACACACACACCAACACCCACACACACAGTGTCACAGGGAGAAAAACGGACGCACACACGCACGGACATACCAACTAATATCCAAATAAAATTTGACGGTTTTCCGTGCTAAATTAACGTAGTGCATCTGGCACGCCCCAGCGGAGGACTGGGGATTAATAATATACGCACGAAAAATGAGCACGGGAACTTTATTCCGTGCTCTTTTTTTGTGACATTCGCCGTGAACTTACTTCCCAGGAAAACCCACACACGCACAGGCACACATCTCTTTCCAATGTGTCCCACATTAGACAGAGAGCCAGCGGGATTCGGAGATTGGCGCCAAGCCCGGCTCCACGAATCGATACGCACTGACACGCGCGGCAAAGAGAGCCCACCCCAAAAGCGCATCAAGAAGTAACCCAGTTCCCATCGCCATCGACCGGGGGAGCGCGCGCCCTTCTCGGGAAACTGGGTCAGCCACGGGCCAAGGTCTTCTTCCCTCTTCCAGATTCGCCCCACATCGGCGTCTGGAGGGCGCCCCAATCCGGGAATCCATAAAAGAGCTTCCGAAAACGCGGGAAGCCGGGACTCGGGAAAGAAGGAAAAGAAGAAAGGCCAGAGAAAGCGAAGCGAAGGGAACTCCATCCACAATACTGCGCGTCCCTAATAAGGAAATCACGTTAAGGAAATGGGGTTCAGTTATCTGCACAAAGGCGAACGCTCGCGCAGTTCGCTGCACATCTAATTCCCACGCACCGAAACGATTGTTTCAAGAATGAGAGCGGCGGGGAGTGTCTTTAGAAACGCCCGGTCAAAGCACGGCGGAAGGCACATAGCACACGCTTTGTGCCTTCCGCCGTGCTTTAGCTGCGTGCGTGCGCCCGAGGTGCAGTTGGAGACGCCGAAGCGTGATCGAAGGTAGGAAGCAAACATCGTGACATCCACTTTAGACCGGATATAGTCGGTGCAGCGAAGATACGTCGGTGCATCCTGAGGTCGAGACTGTACGCCCAAAAGACTTGCATACCGAAAAGTCTATTTATCATACTGCAGAATGTCCGTACAACGAATGTGTACCAGAAAGTCGGTTCAAAAATAAAATCGGTCCAAGGTATGTCGATGCATCGATACATTTGCACGAGTCAGGCCCAGTTCAAAATGTCCGGATCCGAACAGATTGATCACGGGCTTAGCTGCCAGGGAATTAATTAAAAAGAGTTGGTGTTCGGAGTTCGCTAAATTATCAAACTTGCCTTTCGATTGTTCTCCTAGCTAAGGTCCGCCTTGTCTCATAACTCAAATTTCCAAAATATCTAAACAAAAATTTTTTTTTTGTTTGGAATTATTTTTGGCGATTTAAAGCCAAGTGCACCGTACAGATATGAGGCCCTCGTAGGACCGCCGTCTCGTATCGATTCAAGTAGGTAAGCAGAGTCTCACGTTCAAGTAGGTGTGAGGCGCTGCGAGCGCGACGAAAAACACTGGATAGGTGGCGCAAGACGCCGCCCGATTCACAGGGTATAGCAGCATTCATCCGTCCGTTCATCAATCGGAAAGTGACGCCACCCGTGACGTCACTAAACATTCGACGACATCAGATTCGGAAGGAAAGGCGGAATGGGGAGGAGCAAAAATGCAGCAACGCCGCGCAAGCAGGAGTCGATATCGGAAACCGCGCGGGCTGCTTTTGTCGCTTCGCATCCTTCCGCGTGTGTCAAAGAGAACAGTTATGAAACAATCGGGACGATCAGGGCGATCGAGGTGTCATCCTTCCTGGGTCGTCGGCGAAACCCTGTTGTTGTTGTTGTTGTTTTTTTTAGGGTTTTATAGTTTGAAGCATCTACCCATGATAGGGCATGGGGTACGCACGTGGAGTATCGGGTGTGAAATAACGTGACGTCACGGATTCTGACTACGTCACGTGACGTGAGATCACGTAACGTGACGTCGTCACGTAGGCTTCCAGTGTAAAATACAGACACAATGCAATAATTATGCATTTTTGCATTATCGACGGGTCGATAATATAGCGAATAACTGATCTCAAATGCATGCACGTACTATCAGCTTAGCTCGCCGCATAAACAGGACTATGACTAACGCTTCGCAAGGAGACATCTTTCCGTTATTAGTACATACAATTCTCGAGGTGACAACGAGTTTGCCCATTTCGCCCGATTTCGTACCCACCCGCTGAGATCGCCACCCCACCGTTGGTTGTCTCCTCTATCCAAAGCAAGAAACAAAATAAAGATAGTAGTTATTTGTATATTTGATTGCTTCCACGGTTGCTCACGCTGTCTTCGGATTGAGTGCCGCAGTTTCCCCGCTGTTATTTTATACTGAACGATATCGCGGCCACGTGCGGAGTTCTCCGAGTTCGCAGGACGCTGCTTGCTTTCCTCCCACTACGCAGGGGAAGGCGGGAGACGGTGCTCGATATAGCTGGAGATGACCCAAGCAAAGTCTCCCAAGTCCAAAGCGGACACCTTGTGAGCATGGAGGGTTAGCACAACAAACACAACGTAAAACAACAATCTCAAACAACCCACAAACCTTCGAGCGCGCGCGTCAAGGTAAATACCCCTATTCTCAACATCCGCCAACGTGGTAAAAAAACGCGAAGACAAGCAAAAATAATTCAATAAAAGCGAGATATTCCGAATTAAATCGCAGCAAAATAAACACGCGCTTTGTGTGTATATGATTTCGAAGCTTATTGAACCCAAGCCAAAAACAAAAACTAAACGGCAAATGTAAAAAAAAACAAAAAAAAACATCATTATTTTGTCAATATGAATGGCGAGTTGACCGTGAACCCTTCTCACTCTTCCTCAATAGTTACACAACGCGGACTTCACGAGTGTAAGGCGCAGTGCGGTTGAACTCTCATTTTGGGTTAGAAGAAAATCTCAGCGGCGCCCAGTCCGAAACGCACACAAAGCGGCTCGACAATAGTCGAAATTGGTCGAGAAAATAAGCATATCTGCGAGAGGGAACCCCTCCTCTCAACGCACTCAATCATAACGAGGGGCCCGAAATTATACACAGGGCGCGTAAAGGGGAGAGGAGGAAACATCGAATACCCGAAAGAAAAACAAACAAATAAGCCATGTTTTCCGGTGCAGCACAAACAAATCCGCAATGTATATAAAAAAATATATATACGTATATATATTATATGCTTTGTATTTGTCTTGCAGCGTTGCCCAGCTTCCCCTCCAAGATGAAAGTATAGAAAGCAGACAATGCTACCAAGAGAAAGAAAGAAAGAGC